>CM050170.1:187042926-187227926 GCA_027410445.1 Discoglossus pictus | reverse complement strand
AGAAGATGCACAAACTCATTTTAAATACATAAAACATATTTTAATTGCATTAAATGCATTGGGTAAAATACTAAGTAATTTCTCACCTGGGATGGTATGAGAAGGGATGTGGTCATAGGATGTTATGCATAGTAAATCAAGGGATGTAAAAGAGTCATTTCTGAGAATTAGAGACTGAGACCAAAATAAAAAGAGAAAGAGTGACTGATATTCAGATGTGTGGTTGATAAAGATAGTGATGTTGAGACATGAAGAGAGGGAGGAAATGATAGATAGATAGATAGATAGATAGATAGATAGATAGATAGATAGATAGATAGGTAGATAGATAGGTAGGTAGGTAGAGAGAGAGAGACAGACAGACAGACAGAGACAGACAGGTAGATAAATAGATAGATAGATAGATAGATAGATAGATAGATAGATAGATAGATAGATAGATAGATAGATAGATCGATCTAGAAACTGATAGACAGGTAGACAGAAAGACATATACATAGATAGAAAGATAAATAGATAGATAGATAGATAGATAGATAGATAGACAGATAGACAGACAGACAGACAGACAGACAGACAGACAGATAGATAGATAGATAGATAGATAGATAGATAGATCTAGAAACTGATAGACAGATAGACAGAAAGACATATACATAGATAGAAAGATAAATAGATAGATAGATAGATAGATAGATAGATTTACTTAACCAAATAAAGGATATAATTAAATATAGAAATATAATAAAATGTATAATATATTTGTAGTGGTAGATTGTTATATGTAATATAGGGTTTAAACAATATATCCCATAATTTCCACTGTCATGATATATGTTCATATAAGTTATTAGTTGTGAAGGTTCCCTTATTCTGTGACACACCCATAGGATTAATAATCTCCTATATAATTAAGCACATTAAATGTATGCAATCTACTTATTTCCAAATGCAAGTGTATGGGTTAGAAAAGCAAAGCCCAATTATATAGCATTAATACGATAGTTGTTGCAAGATGAAAAACAAGATGTGAAACTGTTCCACTTCTTAGAAAGAGGGGGATGAGCTGAGGCTGAGGAGCTGGGGATAAGCCTTATCTGTCTGGAACAAACTGAACGGTCTGAATGAAGAGGCATTCTCAGTATCTGTTGACTGGGAGCCAAATTAAATTAGTTCTCCAGAGGTGTCCTTTTTCTTTAGTAAAATAAGTAAAAAAAAAAAAGAATTTGATAATAAAGCCATTTGCTAAATTACCCAATTTATGAAGTATCTTTAACCATTTTGGGACGAGTATTGCCAATTGTGGCACTGAAAGCGTTAATATAATGTGTGATATTTCTGTCTGTATTATTAAATTAACTTTTATTAAAGGGAATTTTATTGTGGTCGGAAAGCCCCAAATATGACCAATAAATACAGAATTATCACAACAACCCTCTAATTTCTAAATGATGAGAGGCTGCTAGAGTTTTTTTAATTATATTGTGCCATAAAATATCAAACTACAAAATAAACACTAATACACCACATCCAAAGTTGGGGTCTTTTTGCAATTGTTGTGCATTTTAAGTAAAGGGAGATTATTCTGCAAAATAATGAAAATAATCTATCACATCAATAGTTGTATTTATTATGCAAATGATACATTGCTGATACTTTGTATCCTGTAGAGTGTGATACATTTACATGATACAATAAGGTGAGGCACACTTAGGGCCTCATTCAATTGTGATTTTGTTAAATGAATAGGGCTCTAAATAAGCACATACATTTTTTAAAGAAGTTTTTAGTTAGTGAAAACCTTGCTTTTGAATATATGTTTACTAACTAAAAACGTCTTTAAAAAAAATATGTTATGTCCTTATTTAGAGCCCTATTCAATAGGCCAAATTGCAATTGAATGAGGGCCATAGTAAATAAGCAGGTACCTTACACACAGAAGCAGCTGATACAAATATCTCATACATTTACATAGTAATCTAAATTAATGTTACCTTTAGATTTATATCTTTAAGATAACACAATGTAACATTCACCCATTTTACGCTTCATTATTTATTATTACAACTGGGTAATTAATATATTTTATCTAAATCACAAGACTAATTTTGCAAATACTAGATATTTATGAATTTAGAGAATTGCACTTCTGGAGTTCTGCAGGATTTATCCAGAGAAAGCTTCTATTTGAATCTTGAAGATGACTCATAAGTGGCCCATCCCTTATTAATATACAAGGAGATCTGTAGGATTATCTAAATGTTAATTTGAATTGTTTTCCTCCTACACAAACCATTTTTCTATCCCAACCTGTACAACTTCACACTGTATAGGACTGTACTTCTGCCAAAACCTCCTTTTTCATTGTTTGCTTTGGATTTAATACATTTATCTTATGTTTCTCTATTTTTGATCAAAGCAGATCTTTGTGCAATATTTGTATTTCATAAGGAATGTGCAGTAGCTATTTATGCAAAAAAAACATTGAGCAGATACACTTTCCATGAGAATAAAATCTACTTATTGTTATATTTTAAGTTCTGGGTTTATATAAAGTAATGCAAAACATTAAGTTGCCTTAATATATATTTATTAATGCAATTTTTCTATTTTAAATACTATGTTACTTGTCCATCAGCAGAGTTAAAGCAAATTTTATAAAGTATAATAAAAAATATTTCGTTAATTAACTGTGTTTATTGCATTTGAAATGCTTATTATAATATATAGATTTAATTTTATGCTATTTTCGTTTATTTATAATATATATAATATACTTCTATGTAGGGCTTCATTCAATTAATAATTCAGTATTGTTAAATACTAAGCGTAATAAAACTGCATATTAAGATAAATATTTTGGTGTGAATATATGTAATCTGCTTATTTCATGTTTTCTGTATTTGATCATATTTTTTGCTAAACTGAGAATCCAGCCTGGGGCAGTGGGCGGAGCTAGTGACTGGCATTTGTGTATCAACACATTCACTCTGCAGCCAATCACAGCAAACCTGCATTGAATAATTCATGAGCTCCCAGCCAATAAGAGCAAAGTAAAGGCATTAACAGTGGAAGCACAGGTCAGAAACTCTCAGTAGAAGCCTCAAAGTTTCTTAAGTAGTTGAGCTTGGACTGGAATATAAGCCTGGCTTAGGGATCTGCAGACCTGCTTCTCCTGGCTGATTTACCCAGGATGAGTGCAGCTTTCACTGCCCTTCAACCACTGGAAGACAAGCAAACCAACATGGCATCTGTAAGTATATTATAATAAGATGTTTTTTTTATATTTAAGATCAGCTTTAAATTCCTATCAAAAAGTTAGGTAGAACTTTACATTTTGTTTAGTACAAATATATTGCAATTGTTACATTTTATCTGTTAGTTATTATTATGTATTTTGTAAAATTAGTATTTATTCTTCTTTCTTAGCAGTCATTTTCTGCTATTAGATGTGTATATATTCTGTTGTGAGTTTTAGTCTTAAAATAATTTGTGTGAGAAAGTATCAAAATAACATAAATAAATAGAGACTGGAAGGATTTGGAGTTATTTGTACAGCAGCCACAGTGTTTGTTATAGGTTCCAGTCCATGACTATTAGTCTGAAGGAGGATAACTAGTTCTACAGGTTTCACAGTAATAAAGCTCATGTTTAGTTACAGGTTTCCTTATTTAGTTCTGTGACATGATCATATTGTAACTTTGTGTCTTTATCTTTGCTCCTGTAGGAAATGATCATGGAAGATCTCAGACCACTACCAGACATGGGATACCTAATGGTGGAAGGTGGCATCAAGGAAGAGGTTGATCTCTTACGGAGATATGTGGACTTGGAGTTTATTTTGGGACGCACACAGAATGCTGGCAATGCCACCAATGGTGCCACATACCCACTGCCTGAAACCCCAGAGAGCTGCAGTAGCACCTATGACAGTGATGGGTCCTACACTGCCAACCAGACCTATGGCGCTGGGAGCTTTAATGGAAGCCCCAATCACAGCTATGTGGCAGAGCTCATGACCCCAGATGTGACTGGTCTAGAAATGTCATCAGAGTATGGACTAAAGATCGCAATGCACAGTAGGAAGTACACAGAGCTTCATGTGTCTAATATGGAAGGCCAGGTGCAGTTACCAATGGACTTACAACATTTAGGGCTCAAAATCAAGAAGGAGCGACCAGAACAGTCTTGTATGATGGACACCCCATCACCTACTTCTTCTGACTGCATGGGGCCCATGATTGATCAGAAAGTCAACATGATGACCATGAATGGACAAGTTCCACAAAGTCTGGTTTTCTCCCAACAACAGCTCAGCCCCCCAATGCACCCAGAAGAGATGTCCCCCACAGACTGTAATATAATGACTGATATGCACGGTATGCCCATCATGCAAATGCCCCAGCAGTACCACATCACTTCCCCATACCCACCTCAGTTTTCTAACCAGCAACAAGTACAGTTTCATGGACAGTTTGGTGTTTACAGAGACCCCATGCAGGTGCACCCAGCCATGCATGGCATGATAGTTACTCCTCCATCATCACCTTTGCTGGAATACTACCCTGCCATGAGTGTCCCTGATGACTGTAAACCCAAGAGAGGTCGTAGGTCATGGGCCAGAAAGAGGACAGCGACCCACAACTGCGAGTACCCAGGCTGTGGCAAAACCTACACCAAGAGCTCCCATCTCAAGGCTCACACCCGCACCCATACAGGTAAGAACCAATGGTCCTCTTGTAGGGCTGTGGGAATGACATTGCTAGGTTTAATCTCTACTTAAATAATCCCAATTAAATGGGCCAACTGGGGAATGTCTTATTAAACCCAGATCATTACATCCTTGCCATGTTTTTTCTTAGAACATATTACATTAAATGTGTAATAAACGAATTATCCTTCTACATACCTTTAATTCCAAAGCCCTTACTCATTCCTCAAGCCATTGAGTTTTCCCATATTTACTATAGATGACATGTTCAGATCTATTCATTGTGATGTGCCTGTCTAATCTAATGACTTGTTATTTCATTTCCAGGTGAGAAGCCCTATCACTGTAACTGGGAAGGCTGTGGATGGAAATTCGCCAGATCTGATGAATTAACTCGCCATTATCGCAAGCACACTGGCCACAGACCATTCCAGTGCCACCTGTGTGAGAGAGCCTTCTCCAGGTCTGACCACCTTGCTCTGCACATGAAGAGACATGCATAACCACATCCTAAATGTCCCAAATACCTACAGTAATATATTGAAAACACATGGACTATTTATAAGATAGATGGAATATTTTCTCAGGATCTTGAAACATGTTCTTGTATATAAGAGCCTATAATATAGTATTTAATAGTCAGGCCTGATCTCCAGGCGGATCTTCCATTGCAACAAACATATTATTTAAAGAGCATTCTTATGTGTGCAGGGATTGCTTTTTTTCTCTATTTGTACAATATTTGTAATTATGCTTCTTGCATTTTTGTAAGGTTAATTGAAGTTGGCTGATTTTGGAAGGTTTCAGCTATTTTATATGCTCTTAATTATACTGTAAGAGTAAAATGGAGGAAAATATATCACATAAAAAAAAACTGAAGTGTTTCAGAGCCCCGTCAAAAAATGTGCAATTTCAGTCAAACATTAATTAACACTTTTTGCTGAAAAATGGTGGCACCTAGTGGACGTTTTATGCACTGTACAAAACCTTTACTATTTTATTGGTCCATTTGTAAAGCTGCCATTTTGTCAGTCCCTTTTTTACATTTTCTTTTTGCAATTTTTGTATTTTTTTTTTATTTTATTATTTTTTTGATTATTTTAAGAATCACCATTAAACACAGTTTCTTCCTTCCCTATAAGAGGAAGTGAAGATTCAAGGTACTGTTGTATTTTTATTGTGAATATTTTGTGTATATTTGTAAATAAACTGCTTTTCTGAAAATTCTAGCATTTCAGTCTTCTTATTAATATGACTAATTATGGGAAAGGCACTGGGGGTCTTGGGAATACAAGAAAAAACACAAAATAATATTACTGGGACAAAACAACATATTCACATACAATATCATATTACAAATAGTTAAAATAACACATAATTAATTTGTTAACAACTTTAATATACATGCACCAAAATATATATATATATATATTATGTATTAGAAAATATGTTTCTTGTACAGTAATATGCAAGTTAAATACCAAAAAATACTATAGTATCACTTTAAAAAAATAAAAGTGACATATAATCTTTAAAGGGCATATACAGAATATTTACAGTACATAGTGTATTTTCTCAGTACAATATACATATATTATATACTACAAGTAATTTACAATTATATTACCCTAAAGGCATAACTAATAATGATAACCCATTTTGTGACATTATTTTATTCTATTAAACTTTACTGGTATATTTCTAAACTCACAGGATTAACTCTTTACAGAAACTACAAATCTTGTCTTTTTGGCAACATCTTTCATTTTATTTTACCAGAGAAAATATCAATATTAGGACCCAAAATCCATTATGAATCATTGGATAAACCAAAAATAAAAATAACATACACTGATACAATGTTACTACAAATCCTTCTAAACAATTATAATGATAATTGATCTGATTTGGAAAACAAAACCAATAAAATCCTCTTTAAATTGTCATCCTCCATCAGATCTATGATATGGTATTTACAGAATTGTAGGTCATTTTAGGCCTTCTGAGATCTTCTTGCAGCAGCACATTAAAGACAAATGGCCAAATATTACAATCTACACAATTACATTATTTATATAAAAATCAATTCTACAAATCAATGTTACTTTTGAGCTATCACCACACTGGAATATTTTATTAATATTTTTTGGGGATAATGTCACTACAAGTATATTATTAAAACATTAGTTAGTTTCATTTTGTATTTCTTAATAAAAGCCTTGTGTGATTGGGTTATGGTAATCTGCCTTACTTTTTAGGAAAATTGAACCGCTCTGATATATTTTTTTCAAAGTAATTTAATTTTCAGATAAATCAAGGGACAAATATAGGGCCTTATTCTATTCGCTACTTGCAAATGCCTTGAACTCATACATTTGGCTTCAGGTATTTTTTTAATAAATGTTTATATGCATTCTATTGACTTAAGAATTCATTAGTGCCAATAAGTAATATTTGACCAATATGTGGCAATATTAAGAGCGATTTTAAGTGTGTATAAATTTACAAATTGGGCAATACAATAGTTTTTTCCAATAAAGTGGACAAACAGCACAAAATATGTCATGTATTGTCTCCTACAATTAGAACATCTGTGCCCAAAAGGCAAATGTAGATCTATTAGTAGATACCCAAGTAATATATCTTGGATTGTTATACACCACGTTCAACCTATATGGGCATTTAAAGGGAGACCTGATGTCCTTCTCATGAAGTGCAGGTGCAATGACAAGGAGGAGCACATATATATTGTACTGTTTACCATTTTGATGTCACAATGATGGATAGTTGACAACCTAATAATAGTGGTAGATCTTGTTACGATAAACATTAGCACTGAAATACATAGACGCCCATCTTCCCAATAGTATAGTACCCCAAAAGAGAATTAATCCCACAGATATACTTTTTATTAAAAAAAAAATCACAGTTTATTCGTCACATTTAAAAACAGCAAAATACATTGATTAAAAACATAAATCAGAAACCAGAGAGCGCCATCACAATCAAATTTTGACTCAAATTATTGAATATATATAATGTATACCAATTTATACACCAGCTTTTATTGTACAGAGAAATCTACAGTCACCTACATATATTAAAGTTAATTAATGGTAACTAAGAAAATAACTAATTATAGTACAATCAGTATTAATAACATAAAGTGCTACAAATAATAAAGTGGCTAGTGCTCATGATAAAGTGACCTATGCAATAAGCAAAAGTCCTAATATATGAGGTGCTCAAATTGTTATAAAAACCCTCCATATAAGTGCCCAGTTATGGTGTCACAGGAGCCAGTCCCTAATCTGACTCCTGCAGCAGTACTTGGGACCCACCACTTGCCCCCTATGTATGTGACAAAAGCTATATAGTCCCTAAAATCAATTGTTGTGGTGGCTCTTGGGGCCTGCCACTTTAAAAATAAATAAATCAATGTCTACTCTATTTTAATAATAATAAAGTGCCAAAGAATAATACAAACACATTAATTGCATGTAAATATAAAACCATGTGCCAACAAATATGAATAAAATATAATACATTCAGTGTTAAAATCAATTAAATAATAATGATATTTCTCCTCATATAAATTCTATTTGGCAATAAAGAATCTCTTGATTAACTATAATGCTTAATTCATATACAGATAGATAGTATATCAAGCAGGTATTATGGTTGAAAATATCATAGATACACAAGGCATGATTGCTGGCACTAGATACATTTACAAATGATGGAAAAGATGTTGCTGGGGCATTACGCCCACGATGTGACATCATCAGTCTGTGACAGCCCTCCCTGACTGGACAACGCATGTTTCACGTCTGCTTCCTCATGGACCAGCTCGTGTTAGGATACCTGAAAAAGTAGATCCCATGATTCTGAGATCTGGGCACCCCTGAATTAGAAAATAGTGGTGCTATCACTATCTAGCCCTCAAAAAATAATCTCCAAACTCAATTACTGCCACACCTTAATAAAGACTCTGAACCACATTGATATGGCTCGGTTAAGGTTCACATGAGTGTAGGAACTGAGGGGATGGGGGGGGGGGGGAGCAAATCCCCTCAGATTTTTCTGTTTGTATGATCATGAAAGATCTCAGACATAAGCTATTTTACGTCCTGTGTATACAATGAGCTGTACCCCCCCCCCCTTAGAATTATTGTGGCTCCTACACCACTACTGCTTCAGCACCCAATAATGGAAACAAGCAGACATGCAGTGAACTCCCTGGTGCAGGCATAACGGGTACCACATTGGGGTCTTTTCCCTCTTCCCCTACGCAAAAGATTGGCAGTAGCAGTGCAGCCACCAACCGCTGGATGGCGCTGCCGGTTTTCGGAATACTGCTGCACATTGCATATAAGGCACGCCGACAGAAGAGGCCTTGAGCTATGAGTAGGCACGCCAAGGGCCCTTGACCGAACATAGCGATGGCCTCGCTGTTGATTCAGCTCCTTTGAGTTGCCCCACGTTGGTGGGGGAAATAATTATAGGCCTTCCCTGAAACCTGGTGGCGCCATCTAGTGGCTATTTGCTGTCACTGCAGCTATCAGTGCTGGCGATTTCTTGCGCATACACCATGGGATGGATCCCACATTGGTGAGACATAAGCAGTCTGGGGCAGGTATGCAGTCTATAATACCTGGTAATATAATAGACCAATCTACATATAGCATATAACACCTGTCTAGAAATGTAAACTATACCATCTGGGGTAGACTCACAGTATATAACACCTGGACACATAACAAGTTTTAATGCCTGGATGAGATATAAAGAATAGAACACAGAGGATACAAATACAGTATGTATCATCTGAAGCAGAAGTAAAATATATAAAACCAAGGCAGACTTCCAATATACATCACTAGCTGCAGATATAGGGCCTCATTCTATTATCGGCCGTAAAATGGCTGCAAGGCTGCGATTCCTTGCGGGGGTTCCGTTATCTTGGAATTCAATTATACGGCCCCGCAAGGATCTCCTCTTACGGCCGGCCGTATATCTTGCAACCGGCCGTAAGCTCAGAAAACTTTAAACGCAAAAATAAATTTAAGACGGCACTGTACAGCTCTGTAAATGCTAGGGATCATATTGGGGGACATGAGGATTAATAGTAACCCACTCTCAAGCTTGCACATCAGCCCAAATCCGAGTTTACAATAACTGTTTATTTTCCGGCCGCAGCGTGGGCGGGTCTGAGGTGCTCCAAGCACTCTGGACTTTTTACATGGATTTTTGACATAAATTAAAAAATAAGTTATTTACGGATTTGAGTATAGGGGAATGTTGTGCTATTTTTGCTAACACCTACAATCACTTTATAGTCTCATAAGAGTGCAGGATGGCTTTATTATGGCTTTATAATGTGCTTAATTGGTGCTAGCGGGACCTTTTTCCTGCAAGTAAGCTGCGGCTCGCTTTTAGCCTTGCAGAGAGGGTTCCCGGAGCAATAGAATAGCAACCGGGCTTTTCTTGCGGCCGAAACTCTTGCGGCCGTTTTAGATCAAAGGCTTTCGTCCGGCGCGAGCGGCCGCAAGGGATAGCAAGGCGCCGGCCGCAAGCCTGCCGGAGTCCCCGGCCGGAGGGGAATAGAATAGCAGAATAGCTTGCTGCCGGTCCTTGCGGCCCCGCAGCGCCTACGGCCGGTAATAGAATGAGGCCCATACTGAGTAGATACCCTGAGTAGACAAATGTATTGTGCCACCTAGAAAAGTATGAAGAGCAAATATGCACAGGGCCACTAAGGGTAGGACCACAGCGTAACCAGCTACAGAGATATGCAGAGTAACTCTTTATGGTCAGGTATGGAGTATATACCCAAAAACACCTGATAACGGACAGCGACTAATTATCTGATTCAGCATATTGTATATTTTTAATTCAAAGTACATTTGAAATTTTTTGAGCTCCACTCTCAAGGCACCTACGTAGGCAGAGCGTCCCAGCCAACCAGCTGTCAGTATCACAGCTGCCTCCCATGGAGATTTGTCTCAGCCAGTGAGAGGGAAATGGTTACAGAGTTGTACCTGCCTCTGATTGGCCACAACTAATTATGAATTTTATGCTAATTTAGCTCAGATTTTAAGGGGCATTTTTCTCTCCAAATCAACTGCCAAAAATGTAAGACATTTTACAAGTAAGTTTATTAATGTTTATTTTGGGATTTTTGTTTTCATTCTAATATGTTTGATTTACTACTGGTTGTCCTCATTCATAACCCAGAAATCTCCCATGTACCTTTAATATCCATGGGAGCCTGAGGCAGTGATTTATATACGGCAAACCATACAAATAATATCTTGTAACATTTATCAATCGAATCAATTAATAAATAATAAAACAAAGCTTTTATTAAAGCAAAGGAAGAATGTTTATGCTATAGTTTTAAATACTGTTAGTTTTGTGGCATATTCATGGGAAATGAAGTAGCAAACTTGTCATTTTAATTATTTTCCAAATCCTTGCAATGACAAACAACCTAAAGAAAAGGTGTAATAAGTCTTGGTTGCCTCCTAGGACACATCCTACTAACTTATCCGTGTCTCCTTCAGGTGTATAATAACTACAGAGTGAAATTAAAGACTGGAGCAAGTGTGACTGTGGCAGAATTTTAATTTATAAACAAATTAGTTCTGGGAAATGGAGGAAATATGATGCGTCTATTGCTATATTTAACCGTGTAACAAGTGCTATGTGTGTTTCTTTTGCTGTGTTCTAGAACAGTATGATGCGCATTCCAGGAAAAAGGGAGATAAATCATTTTAACTTGTTTTGGATCACTAACAAATTTTGGGCCAGATTCGCTAAGGTTCTCAGCATGGGCGTAGGAGCCTCAAAAAATCTGGAGAAAAATAACTGTGGCCCTGAGGAATGGTACTTGTCTACCAGCAAGGGAAGCAGTAATTCTCCTTCAATTCTAATAATATCAGTTCAAGGGTGGAAGAAAGATGAGCTATCCTGAGGATCTTGAGACCTCCCTGCAGAGTAAATAAGCTTGATGAAATGGAGAAAGAAATAGAAAAGAAAGTAGCATTTTACAGAAAGAGTAATAGAAAATTGGAAATAGTAGATTCAAACACAGTTAAGGAAGTGAAACCTGTCTGGGGTAAGCATAAGGCCCATTAGGGCTTAATAAGCCAGACTTTTTGGTTGATAGAATGGGCAAGCTAGATGGGCCTTTATAGTTATCTGTCATCAAATCAATTTTTCTACGTGGGAGACGTGGGAGTAGGGGAGAGGCTATAGGGAGCAGGGACACATGCCCCTTGTTAGTGAATACTAGAAAAAACATAATAAAGAACATAGAATAGAAATGAGTTGCAAAGATATGAATCAACTGCAAGAGCAAATAAATAAAAAAGTCAGATTTTGTGGTGCAAAAATACATGACAGAAAAAGTATACTAACCATTTGTAATTACAATATTGTGTGTACCATTGTGCAAATAGTCTTCCTGCTGCTACTTGGCTGTCCATTGCATCCTCCAGGGTTGTGAAAAAGGGGGAGAGTAAAAAGCTTTCCTGGGAGAGACAAACTGCTGCATAGAGCTGGCGCCCTCTAGTGGTGTCCTCAGATAATGCATGATTACGTTTAAATTTGCTATTTTGTGTATCCCCTTCTGAAATAATGTGTGTGTGGGGGGGGGGGGGGGTTGTCATCCTGGTTCTCAGAGCCTGTTTTTTGCTCATTTATTCTATAAGGCACAGCAGCTTCAGAGAACTTTAGTGAAGCCGTAATTTATTAAATAAAAAAAAAAATAGAAATACCCCATTAGTATGTTTTTCTAGAGAGCTGAAGAATCCATATTAAAGTATGACAGCAGCAGACTAATCTAGACAAGTTGACAGCACTGGCACTTTGCATTGCCACGTTCAATGTTTGTAACCAAAGCACCCTTTGGATTCAACATATACAGTGAAAGCAGATTAGCAGAAATAGTATAGCAACATGATTGTATGTAAAATGTAGTAGATTAAAGGACCACTGTAGTGACCGTGCAATAGAGTTTAATTAACTTATTTACTATTAGCTGCAATGGTCAGTTTAGGGAAGGAGGCAGATAAAGACTCATATCAGGATAGCCTGCTGGAAATCATATCTCCTGTGTCCGGAAAACTCACTACAGGTGTGAAGAGAAGCACGTCTGCAGAAGTTTGAAACACTAAAGTTCAAATGTAAGCTTTACAAACAACTTTTCAATTTATTTATTAATACCATGGTTGTATTGTTGATCACTTAATAAACTTATGAGACTACAGTTGTCCTTTCTCATTGGTTATTGGTTACATTGTCTTGGCCACCTGCAGGTGCTTAGTGGATTTAGCCTTATGTAAAAGCACTAGCACCGTGATGTTCATTAAGAAACAATAAGAAAGTTCATAGAATTGTGCATTTTTATATTTAATGCAATGCTTCCCAGAGAAATTAACCACTTTATTGCCTTGTTTTTGCCTTGTACTTAAACCCTGTATAGCATTATGGAATAAGTTGGCGCTTTACTAATAAAATATAATAATAACATGTTTCTATGTTGTATCTGCAAATCAGGGTGAAAAATTGCACTCTATCTACTAATAAAAATATCACTCATTGGTGCTGTATGCTGGGTATTTTTAGCTCTGTTTTGCAGACTCTGGTTATTTCTGCCACAGGACGATGATGGATTCTTCTGGAAAAGGAAGAACTGATTGAGATGCTGCCAGGAAGGTGCCCCACCACATCTGTAGTTTTTTTTTATCACTTGCTTGGCAGGAGTTGCAGCTTTTTTTCTCGGAGGGGAGGGATGGGCCGCACAAGTAAAAAAGCAATAACAAACAATCATAAAAACAAACTAATCCGATGAGTCAGGTAATTAGCCAAATAGAAGGTTGTTTTCCAAGTTGAAGCATCTTTATGTATGATTGTGCTATATATGGACATCCGGAGCCTGTGCACACACTGAGCTGTGATTAGCTGCAAGACTTCCCCCTATGCAGGCTGGTCTATTCTATGATTGGCTGCAAGACTTCCCCCTATATTGACTGGTCTATTCTATGATTGGCTGCAAGACTCCCCTCTATGTAGACTGACCTATTCTATGATTGGCTGCAAGACTCCCCACTATGTAGACTGATCTATTCTATGACTGGCTGCAAGACTCCCCTCTATGTAGACCGATCTATTCTATGATTGGCTGCAAGACTCCCCACTATGTAGACTGATCTATTCTATGACTGGCTGCAAGACTCCCCCCTATGTAGGCTGGTCTATTCTATGATTGGCTGCAAGACTCCCCCCTATGTAGGCTGGTCTATTCTATGATTGGCTGCAAGACTCCCCACTATGTAGACTGATCTATTCTATGATTGGCTGCAAGACTTCCCCCTATGTTGACTGGTCTATTCTATGATTGGCTGCAAGACTCCCCTCTATGTAGACTGACCTATTCTATGATTGGCTGCAAGACTCCCCAATATGTAGAGTGCTCTATTCTATGATTGGCTGCAAGACTCCCCTCTATGTAGACTGATCTATTCTATGACTGGCTGCAAGACTCCCCTCTATGTAGACTGATCTATTCTATGATTGGCTGCAAGACTCCCCACTATGTAGACTGGTCTATTATATGATTGGCTGCAAGACTCCCCTCTATGTAGACTGGTCTATTATATGATTGGCTGCAAGACTCCCCTCTATGTAGACTGATCTATTCTATGATTGGCTGCAAGACTCCCCACTATGTAGACTGATCTATTCTATGATTGGCTGCAAGACTCCCCACTATGCAGACTGATCTATTCTATGATTGGCTGCAAGACTCCCCTCTGTATAAGCTAATCTATTCTGTGATTGGCTGCAAGACTCAGATCTGTAAAGACTTATCTGTTCTCTCATTGGCTTCAATACTCCCCACTGTATCGACGGGTCTATTCAGCAAATAAGACAAAAGAAGTTAAAGACCCAGTTTAAGAGCTTTTCATGTTAAACCTGTTTTTTAATTCAAAAACACTAAGTCAGAGGCACCCTTCAGAGAACGAACCAACCTTAATGGATTAGTTCTATAGCCATGATAAGCCACTCTGAGAGCAGGCTCTTTTAGCTCACCTGTGCCCTTCACAGGGAGAAATATCCTGTAGTATATCAGTCTGGTGCCACTCAAAAGAGTGAGCCAGCCCCGAAATACCAGGGAATTCTACCCTGAACAGGAGAAACAGCAAACCCCAGATGCGTTTCAGCCTTTATGGGCCTCATCAGTGAGGTGCAGCTGAGCAAGGGGTCCACGTCTGGATTCCCCTACGGTATTATTCGTAGGGAGACTAAATCCTAAGGGCAATTTGCATAAACAAAAACACTAAGTCAGAGGCGCTCTTCAGCATTGAATAACATAAAAATACACATGGAAACAGCAGCAAATCAAATCTTTAAACTGGACAAGTCACCACTGGGGAACCGAAAGTGAATGATAAGGTTACCAGAAGGTGCCAAGAGTGGATAGCCCTCTAGTCACTAGACCATCTGATGAAAAAATTGATCAAATGATGAAGGACAATTCCCAGGAGATCCAGAGTGAGCAGGATGGGAGATCATCCAAGGCTCCTGCTCACAATTCAGCCAGTGGCGCAATGGTCACCCTCACTCAAAGCAGTCTACACAAGCTTGAGGTACTTTGATGAGGACAGAGCGGACTCGGCTAGGGAAAAGTCGGCTTTTATCACCCCATTCGGGCTCTACTAGTTCACAGTGATGCCCTTCGGGATGAAAAACAGCTATTACAGGGGTGTCATACCTATGCCCAGGCTTACCTATACGCCATCTTTAGCTCTTCCTAGGGTGAACATCTTGCCCACATCCAGCAGGTGTCAGTGGGCTAGGGCTAAGGTGCAGTACCTGGGACACTGGGTAGGGGGTGGCAAGATCCTACTGGAGCCAGCTAAGATTCAAGGGATAGCTACCTTCTTACAGCACAATCGCAAAAAGCCCTTGACGGACCTAATCAAGAAAAGGTTGCCTTGCCTGGTGGACTGGACCCCGGCATGTGAAACTGCGTTCCGCCGGCTGCAGGATGCCTCGGTGTGAGCACCAGTACTCGCTACTCTGGATTACACCTGACCCTTTCTGGTTCATGCTTCGGGGCTAAGGGCTGTCCTCAGCCAGGTCAATCAGCAAAGGGAGGAGCATTCTATAGCTTACTTGAGCTGTAAATTTGTTGACCGGGAAGTAGCCTACGCAGCCATTGAGAAAGAGTGCTTTGCGGTAGTGTTGGCCCTCAAAAAGCTCCAACCCTATTTATATCGACTTCCTTTTACGGTGGTCATAGACCACAACCCGCTGTGCTAGCTACACCGAGTAGCTCGAGACAATGGTAGACTGCTGAGGTGGAGTCTTGCTCTCCAGACACAGGACTTTGTAATTAAACACAGAAGGGGACATGCCAACCAGAATGCTGATGGGCTGTCCCAACAAGAGGACTGTGATAAGCCCACTCATTAGGCGCAATCCAGGAAGATTACCCCCTCTTCGCAGGGGCGGATTGGTTGTGAAGATCACTTGGGACAGTCTGTTCTCTGGCCAGGAGACTCTCTAATTGTGCAGTCTAATCACTGCTGAGCTTAGGATAGTTACACGTGTGCCCAGTAGTGACATCCCGTGGCCATGGCAGGGTACTGATTTTCCTTTGTGGGGGTTGCAAATTGGTTTCCTCCACTGAGAAGTTCCTCCCCTAGACCCATCCTGGGGAGAACAAGTCAAGCCCCCATATCCATCCGCCTCTGATTGGCTCTAATCACCAAAGTCTGCCCTTGCCCTCCCAGCTGCCGTTCTGTTACAGGATGATCCTGATCGGGGAGGGGATTTTGAATAGGTCCTCCCACCCACATGAAAAATGTGATAGATAGACTGCTGTAAGAAATAAAGGTTGTTGTTACTTGGAATGCATAGAGGATGGTGTGTTTCATTTAACGGGAAGGCTTTTATTACTTTCCTGAGCTAAAGCGCATGTACATGTTCCTGATCTGTTAGCCAGATACCGAGCAGCCCATTCCTTCAACAAAGATTGCATATTTCGATTAGCTGCTAATCATCAGCAGGAACTGTGAAATTGAAAATGATTTTATTAAATCAAAGGTAATAATAATCGCATTAACTGAAAATGGGTTTTATGGGATGATTATATAAACAGCCAAGTGAATTAGTAGGAAATACTTAGGTTTGCTCTCTCCATTCCACTAGCTTTATGGTTGTGATTGTAAGTTTGTCTGGATGATACACACTGTATATGTAAAATTATATAATATTTTATTATATATTAATTCACAGTATGTATTGTATGCCAAAATGTGTAAAATCACAAATAAAAAAATAAATAAATGTTATAAACTGAACAAAATTAGCACAGACATAACAGACAGACAAATAAAAGCACGTGCTTCATGCACCTTTATCTTACCAGTGAGTTATGGGGAAGTGTACACAAGGACTCATGGAGACCATGTTAATTGTGTTCTCTTTTGTGATTTGCATTAAAACCAATTGGAATAAAAGCAGAATATGTTACAGTTCAGATATCCATAGGGCTCACTGCAGCTTTGTTTACTATTTCAAACTATCTTTTAAATGCATGCTGCAGATTTTTGTCTACAGTGGCCCCATTTACAGCCCTATTAAATTCCCTCAACGTGTAAAATTGTAGCCAGCAAGACTTACGGGTATTAAATTGGCCCCATAAAGCAACCCGCGAACGACTTGCGGGGTAAGGGCGAAAAAACCCTACGGGATGCCGATATTTGAACTCCACGGCTGCAAATCCTTTGATTTGTCAAGCCCGTAACTATTACATTAAAAAAATCGCTATTAAATTGCTACAAATCCACTGGCGTTCAACCCTGTAACCCGCAAATGGAGCCAAAAATCCCACACTTACTAGGGAGGACCCGCAAGGGGATTAAAGTCCTATCCGTAGCACTATAAATGCAAATATACACACACTACTGTACTCGTAATTAAAGGGAAAGTGATGTTAGGTATTAAAATTAATAGCACAACATTCTCAAGCTTGCAAATCTGCAATATAAAATAATTTTATTAGTGTTTAATGTTATATCGATCCCGGCAATCAATGTGTTAATACATATAATGGAACTCGCATGGACTAGAATATAATATTTACAGATTTATTGATATTGCATTATTTCAGGAATGCGGGTCCGATTGAAACACGCAATTGAAACTCGTAAGGCTTTGAAATCTAACCGCCATTTTTCAGTGACGTAATTATGACGATCTCATTTGCCATTGGTAAGTACGGATTTGTCTAATTGATCATGTTCACAGCCGTCTATCCAACGTGCGAAAAAGGGTTTACGGGTTTGCTTCTCTGACCCGTGACTCGCGGCCTGGTTCAATTTAATAGCTCTGTAGCTCAGCCAAATTTCAAGCTTTTGCGGGTGTGCAGATGCCGCTACGGGTTTCGAATTTAATAGGGCTGTTAGTCATTATGGTACTGGGATCAAGTACCTAAGATCTTTTTTTTACAGTGTATACTTCCAGTAATTA
Organism: Discoglossus pictus; assembly: GCA_027410445.1. Lineage (NCBI taxonomy): Eukaryota > Metazoa > Chordata > Amphibia > Anura > Alytidae > Discoglossus > Discoglossus pictus. Next base: position 187,209,670 of record CM050170.1, on the reverse strand, counting down.
GCCCGCATGATTATTTGATAACTTCTATGCTGCTTACGCTTGCAATAATGAATTACATTTATTTGATATTTTCATGTCCTGTAAAGTGTTGCAATGCTCTGCATACATGTGCATTATATGTTCATAACCCATATAGGACAATGCAATGCTCTGCACACACCTGCTTTGTTTTATCATATACAGAATATTACAAGTCACTTTCACTTATCTGGACACTTGAGAATAATGTCTAAATTCCGGGAATCATTTCATAGGGACATTGCGCTGACTTATCAGGGTGGGGCTCATTCAGTGACAGTATCCTCAGCTGCTCCACCTAAACCTGTGCAACAAATAAACCAACTATAATTCAAACAAGAAAAGCCTCATAAACACTTGTACAGACCATATAAGGATGTCACTTCCTTCCTTAAATCTTAAGAAAATAAATACAGGCTCCTTGTAAAGCTGCATTATTATCTGCACTAATAACCACCTTGCACTTGCTCTGTCAACCACTGGCCGGGACCCTGCAGGGTGCTGGGAAACTTGTCTCTTATTAACATTAAATTCTTCTTCGCTAATATATATTCACTAAGCAGAATTATTTTTCATTAACAACATGAGACCCAATGGGAATCCTAGCAGTTTTAAGATTAAATTTGCAGCAAAACTTTTCTAAGAATTTTTCAAGTTAAAGCTATTTTTCTAAGTTACCTCCCTAGGCCTGGGTCTGCTTGAGTTTCTTCAATTTCAGAGCTATATCTAAGGTATAAAAAATGTTCTTCCTTCAAAATCAGGAAATGTCCGGTACTTACTTGCTCTGCGTCGGTGCTTTAGGGAAAGAGCTATGGGCCCCGGTTTCCAAGCTCAAAGACAGGGCCCTCCATTCTTTGCAATGTGTGAATCTTGAACTTGTCATTGCCTGTAACTTAACTTATGTATAGCGCTACGGAATATGTTGGCGCGTTACAAATAAACGATAATAATAATAATCTTGGGCACCAATATAAGTACTTTTAGTTCTAACACGACTTAATATGACGGCTTTCTGAGACTGGCCATTTTCAAATATAACATATATATCGCAAACTGCAATTATTCTGGAATTTGTAGATATCTGAACAGTAGAGTCTGGTGTCTGCACTAATCCATAATATTAAGAAATGTCACTCACTTTAAGGCAGAACATTGTGACCATGGGACTGATCTGACAGGTGCCCCACTACCAGCACAGAGCAGCCCGGGGCATTGTGGGTAATTCTACATGCTAATAATTGTGGACTTAATATAAACAAGCCAAAACAAAGCAGGGGACAATGGATTCCTGCAGTGTTGGTTGTGATACAATAGACGTAACAGAGAGCTTCACCTCATTGGGGGAGGTTCACTAAACTATGAAGGGGTTACAAAGGGTTGCAATGGTAATTTTCCCATATGACACGCATCATGGCAGCCTTCTGCAAATTCACCATTTATGTTTTTACTGATGATTCAAGTGAACAGTGCCCATCTTCGTGCCTATTTCGTGAATGTGCCATTCTTAGCTGTGAGTCTTCTGGGCCCGCCTCGAGGGCGTAGAGGCCCCTTTGTTATCCTCCCCATGGTCCCAACTAGAAAGTGCAAGGGTCAAAGGGTTAAGAGGACTCAAAGGGGTCTGGGCGCGAAAGTCGAGTGCCAGGTCAGGTGTCAGAAGGTGCTGTGCTTTCAGCCTGGAAGTCCACTGCCACTAACCACCCAGGCCCTTCGTTACAATTCTCAGTGTTTTTTTATGAGGGGTGGCACTTCCCCAATAAGACCCAGTAATTGATGAGAACAACAGAAACCTATCAGCAAAGATTGATCACGCCTGGAGCCAATAAATGCTGAACCTGTAAGACTTAGTGCATGGACACATTATTATTGATGGACTGCCAACCATTACAGGTTTTGCCAGCTAACATAATGTCTACACCTATGGACAGAACCTTATCGGCCGTTATTGTGGCTCATCACGGCCCGAATTGTGATACCAGCAATTTAGTAAATCACATGGAGACCTGAGTAGCACTGATGCGACATGAGCCATGGAAGATCGTGGCTCATCATGCGTCCTCTTAGTAAATTATCTTGTGTCCTCTTAGTAAATTCCCCACTTTGTGTTTTCTAAGCTGTTGATCATAAACAAAAAAACATTTGCAGTGTGAAAACATGCTCTTAAATGCATGATAGATATTTGGGACATGCAATTTCCTTTGATGTTGCTCTGCCAGGATGCATGCTTTACCTGCACCAGACGCTATGTCTATGCTTTGTCAGCTGGATGCTTTATCTTTGTTTGATGCTTTACCTGCGCCAGGTGCTGTTTATGTGCTTTTTTTGTTGAATGCTTTACCTGCGCCAGGTGCTGTTTATGTGCTTTTTTTGTCCGATGCTTTACCTGCGCCAGATGCTGTTTATGTGCTTTTTTTGTTGGATGCTTTACCTGCGTCAGGTGCTGTTTATGTGCTTTGTTTCCTGGATGCTTTACCTGTACTGGGTGCTGTTCATTTGCTTTTTTTACTGGATGCTTTACCTGCGTCAGGTGCTGTTTATGTGCTTTTTTTGTTGGTTAGTTTACCTGCACCAGGTGATGTTTATGTGCTTTTTTTGCTGAATAATTTACCTGGTCTGGTGTGTTTATGTGCTTTGTTAGATTAATTCTTTACCTGCACCAGGTACTGTTTATGTGCTTTGTTTCCTGGATGCTTTATCTTTGTTGGATGCTTTATCTGCGCCAGGTGCTATTTATGTGCTTTTTTGTTGGATGCTTTACCTGCGCCAGATGCTGTTTATTTGCTTTTTTTGTTGGATGCTTTACCTGCGTCAGGTGCTGTTTATGTGCTTTTTTGTTGGATGCTTTACCTGCGCCAGGTGCAGTTTCTGTGCTTTTTTTGCTGGATACTTTACCTGCATATGATGCTGTTTATGTGCTTTGTTGGATGCTTTACCTGCGGCAGGTGCTGTTTATGTGTTGTTTTTTTTGGATGCCTTTCGTCAGGTGCTGTTTATGTGCTTTTTTTGCTGGATGCTTTACCTGTGCCAGGTGCCTTTTATGTGCTTTTTTGTTGGATAGTTTACCTGCACCAGGTGATGTTTATGTGTTTTTTTTTGCTGGATGCTTTACCTGGTCTGGTGTGTTTATGTTCTTTATTCGATTAATTATTTACCTGCACCAGGTACTGTTTATGTGCATTGTTTCCTGGATGCTTTACCTGTACTGGGTGCTGTTTATTTGCTTGTTTTGCTGGATGCTTTACCTGGTCTGGTGTGTTTATGTTCTTTGTTTGATTAATTCTTTAGCTGCACCAGGTGCAGTTTATGTGCTTTTTTTTGCTGGATGCTTTACCTGCATCAGGTGCTGTTTATGTGCGTTTTTTGCTGGATACTTTACCTGCACCAGGTGCTGTTTATGTGCTTTTTTTGCTGGATACTTTACCTGCACCAGGTGCTGTTTATGTGCTTTTTTTTGCTGGATGCTTTACCTGCACCAGGTGCTGTTTATGTGTTTTTTTTGTTGGATAGTTTACCTGCACCAGGTGCTGTTTATGTGTGTTTTTTGCTGGATACTTTACCTGGTCTGGTGTGTTTATGTTCTTTATTCGATTAATTATTTACCTGCACCAGGTACTGTTTATGTGCTTTGTTTCCTGGATGCTTTATCTTTGTTGGATGCTTTATCTGCGCCAGGTGCTAGTTGTGTGCTTTTTTGTTGGATGCTTTACCTGCGCCAGATGCTGTTTATTTGCTTTTTTTGTTGGATGCTTTACCTGCGCCAGGTGCTATTTATGTGCTTTTTTGTTGGATGCTTTACCTGCGCCAGGTGCAGTTTCTGTGCTTTTTTTGCTGGATACTTTACCTGCATCTGATGCTGTTTATGTGCTTTGTTGGATGCTTTACCTGCGTCAGGTGCTGTTTATGTGCTTTTTTTGTTGGATGCTTTACCTGCGGCAGGTGCTGTTTATGTGTTGTTTTTTTTGGATGCCTGCGTCAGGGGCTGTTTATGTGCTTTTTTTGCTGGATGCTTTACCTGTGCCAGGTGCCTTTTATGTGCTTTTTTGTTGGATAGTTTACCTGCACCAGGTGATGTTTATGTGCTTTTTTTGCTGGATGCTTTACCTGGTCTGGTGTGTTTATGTTCTTTATTCGATTAATTATTTACCTGCACCAGGTACTGTTTATGTGCATTGTTTCCTGGATGCTTTACCTGTACTGGGTGCTGTTTATTTGCTTGTTTTGCTGGATGCTTTACCTGGTCTGGTGTGTTTATGTTCTTTGTTTGATTAATTCTTTAGCTGCACCAGGTGCAGTTTATGTGCTTTTTTTTGCTGGATGCTTTACCTGCATCAGGTGCTGTTTATGTGCGTTTTTTGCTGGATACTTTACCTGCACCAGGTGCTGTTTATGTGCTTTTTTTGCTGGATACTTTACCTGCACCAGGTGCTGTTTATGTGCTTTTTTTTGCTGGATGCTTTACCTGCACCAGGTGCTGTTTATGTGTTTTTTTTGTTGGATAGTTTACCTGCACCAGGTGCTGTTTATGTGTGTTTTTTGCTGGATACTTTACCTGGTCTGGTGTGTTTATGTTCTTTATTCGATTAATTATTTACCTGCACCAGGTACTGTTTATGTGCTTTGTTTCCTGGATGCTTTATCTTTGTTGGATGCTTTTTCTGCGCCAGGTGCTAGTTGTGTGCTTTTTTGTTGGATGCTTTACCTGCGCCAGATGCTGTTTATTTGCTTTTTTTGTTGGATGCTTTACCTGCGCCAGGTGCTATTTATGTGCTTTTTTGTTGGATGCTTTACCTGCGCCAGGTGCAGTTTCTGTGCTTTTTTTGCTGGATACTTTACCTGCATCTGATGCTGTTTATGTGCTTCGTTGGTTGCTTTACCTGCGTCAGGTGCTGTTTATGTGCTTTTTTTGTTGGATGCTTTACCTGCGGCAGGTGCTGTTTATGTGCTTTTTTTGGGGATGCTTTACCTGCGTGAGGTGCTGTTTATGTGCTTTTTTTGCTGGATGCTTTACCTGTGCCAGGTGCCTTTTATGTGCTTTTTTGTTGGATAGTTTACCTGCACCAGGTGATGTTTATGTGCTTTTTTTGCTGGATGCTTTACCTGGTCTGGTGTGTTTATGTTCTTTATTCGATTAATTATTTACCTGCACCAGGTACTGTTTATGTGCATTGTTTCCTGGATGCTTTACCTGTACTGGGTGCTGTTTATTTGCTTGTTTTGCTGGATGCTTTACCTGGTCTGGTGTGTTTATGTTCTTTGTTTGATTAATTCTTTAGCTGCACCAGGTGCAGTTTATGTGCTTTTTTTTGCTGGATGCTTTACCTGCATCAGGTGCTGTTTATGTGCGTTTTTTGCTGGATACTTTACCTGCACCAGGTGCTGTTTATGTGCTTTTTTTGCTGGATACTTTACCTGCACCAGGTGCTGTTTATGTGCTTTTTTTTGCTGGATGCTTTACCTGCACCAGGTGCTGTTTATGTGTTTTTTTTGTTGGATAGTTTACCTGCACCAGGTGCTGTTTATGTGTGTTTTTTGCTGGATACTTTACCTGGTCTGGTGTGTTTATGTTCTTTATTCGATTAATTATTTACCTGCACCAGGTACTGTTTATGTGCTTTGTTTCCTGGATGCTTTATCTTTGTTGGATGCTTTATCTGCGCCAGGTGCTAGTTGTGTGCTTTTTTGTTGGATGCTTTACCTGCGCCAGATGCTGTTTATTTGCTTTTTTTGTTGGATGCTTTACCTGCGCCAGGTGCTATTTATGTGCTTTTTTGTTGGATGCTTTACCTGCGCCAGGTGCAGTTTCTGTGCTTTTTTTGCTGGATACTTTACCTGCATCTGATGCTGTTTATGTGCTTCGTTGGTTGCTTTACCTGCGTCAGGTGCTGTTTATGTGCTTTTTTTGTTGGATGCTTTACCTGCGGCAGGTGCTGTTTATGTGCTTTTTTTTGGGATGCTTTACCTGCGTGAGGTGCTGTTTATGTGCTTTTTTTGCTGGATGCTTTACCTGTGCCAGGTGCCTTTTATGTGCTTTTTTTGTTGGATAGTTTACCTGCACCAGGTGATGTTTATGTGCTTTTTTTGCTGGATACTTTACCTGGTCTGGTGTGTTTATGTTCTTTATTCGATTAATTATTTACCTGCACCAGGTACTGTTTATGTGCATTGTTTCCTGGATGCTTTACCTGTACTGGGTGCTGTTTATTTGCTTGTTTTGCTGGATGCTTTACCTGGTCTGGTGTGTTTATGTTCTTTGTTTGATTAATTCTTTAGCTGCACCAGGTGCAGTTTATGTGCTTTTTTTTGCTGGATGCTTTACCTGCATCAGGTGCTGTTTATGTGCGTTTTTTGCTGGATACTTTACCTGCACCAGGTGCTGTTTATGTGCTTTTTTTTGCTGAATGCTTTACCTGCACCAGGGGCTGTTTATTTTATTTTTTTGTTGGATAGTTTACCTGTACCAGATGCTGTTTATTTGCTTTTTTTGTTGGATGCTTTACCTGCGCCAGATGCTGTTTATGTGCTTTTTTTGTTGGATGCTTTACCTGCGTCAGGTGCTGTTTATATGCTTTTTTGCTGGATGCTTTACCTGGTCTGGTGTGTTTATGTTCTTTATTCGATTAATTATTTACCTGCACCAAGTACTGTTTATGTGCATTGTTTCCTGGATGTTTTACCTGTACTGGGTGCTGTTTATCTGCTTTGTTTCCTGGATGCTTTATCTTTGTTGGATGCTTTACCTGCGCCAAGTGCAGTTTATGTGCTTTTTTTGTTGGATGCTTTACCTGCGGCAGGTGCTGTTTATGTGCTTTTTTGTTGGATGCTTTACCTGCGTCAGGTGCTGTTTATGTGCTTTTTTTGCTGGATGCTTTACCTGTGCCAGGTGCCGTTTATGTGCTTTTTTTGTTGGATAGTTTACCTGCAGCAGGTGATGTTTATGTGCTTTGTTTCCTGGATGCTTTACCTGCACCAGGTGATGTTTATGTGCTTTTTTTGCTGGATACTTTACCTGGTCTGGTGTGTTTATGTGCTTTATTCGATTAATTCTTTCCCTGCACCAGGTACTGTTTATGTGCTTTGTTTCCTGGATGCTTTACCTGTACTGGGTGCTGTTTATTTGCTTTGTTTGTGTATGATGTGTAATATGTATCTCTTTTGATTTAACACTACAAAGACCTGTCACACACATCCGGTGTCACTAGAAAAGCTGGCTCTGTGGGGAGGGCTGACGCAATCTCAATCCAGGACAGTAATTAATGACAGAAGCTCCTGATTACTGTGGCACCAGCTACAACTTGTACTGAACAGACCAGTCACTATATCACAAAGCTGACAGCTTCTTGGCTCATCCAAATCCTTCCCAAATTAGCCACCAGTCTCTGCAGTAATAGGACAAGCTGGTAAAATATCACAATGCACCTGCAAAAAATACTAACTAAAATAAATTCAGTTTAGTTAATACCCCCCATGATACAACAGATGTAAATTTGGCAAAACTAGTGAAATTATGTTCATGTTATAAGTTTTTTTGCAGCATAAAATTCACAAAAATATGTATTTTTACAATTAATCAGCAAGAGATGGGAAGTAGATGAAACCATATTGTACTTAAAGTGACACAACAAGGCAATGGTTACTGCAGAAAGGAAAATTAGATAAATAAATACATATAATTACAATTGGATGTTATTAAAATATTTTTGATGGCAAGAGTTAAATAGTAAATTATCTACAAAGTCCTCCCTTGCTCTACATCTCTTTATCTGGGGCATAGCAAGGGGAAAGGGGGAGCAGAGTCAGAGATGCGGGGGTAGCAACATAAAACCTGAGTAGTACTCTGGAAGTGATCCTGGATCTACTAGGTCATTTCTTTAAAGGATCACTACACATAAAATACATATTTGAAGAACTACACTTGAAAGTAGGCAACAACTACAACATAATAACTGCAGTGAAAACTCTCATTTTTGATCCAGTTGATCAACTTTCTCTGGTGGAAGGGGAAGCTTCTATCTGCATAAGAGAAATATTTCAGTTAAAACTACCAGTGCTTCCATTATGAGTTATGGAAAGCTCATTAGGCTACAAGGACACACCTTTCTGAGAAAGAAAGTAACAGGATGAATTACCTCAAAAAAGATACAAATATAAAATATAAAAAATGTAAAGGTTATTTTATTTATGTTTTTTTTTTTTCAATTTATTTATATATTTATTTATCCAGAAACATTTTGCCCACTTTCATAATTATTTAAGTTATAGTTATATAGATTTATTTTGAGTAAAAATGTAACTCCTCTATATATACTTTTTTGTGAAATATACTAGCTATACAAGCGACTTGCCCGTCAAAAAATGACAGCAATAAAATTGTAAGGCAGGTAATGCTGTTTGGCACACAATGTAAGGCTTTTAGTCCGCTGAGTACCTGCGGTGCTCATTGCAAGCCTCTCCCCTCGTAAACTTTTGCTCCTCTGAGCCCCTTCGGTGCTCATTGTGAGCTTCGCACTGAGCGCCTTTGGCAAAGTGAGTCTCTCCTCTGCTCTGTTTTTTTTTAATATAAATATATTTTTTTATAATAATTAATTAATTAATTAAATAATAAATCAATATACTTTACCTATTTGTAATGAATATATCCATAGCTGACAATCGCTGTTGTTTTCCTGCAGCATACAATGTACATTTGGACTGTTGGTGATCTGAGGAGAAAGTGTCATCAATGTGGCAAGTGTGCAGTGTAAATAGGCTGCATGCGCAAGGCTAAAGCGTTTGTTTAGTTGTGTAATGTGTTATTTTAGATTAGTAATGTTATTAGTTTCAAGATAGTGTTGTAAAATGGCGGCGATTGTGTATGTGTTACGCAGGTCTGGAGCATTTTCCGTCCATCCTAATAGTGTATTTTGTACCATGTACATTCCTGGGTAAAAGTCGTATGTGCCTGGCGGTGTTTTGCGTTTTTAGGGTTCGTGTAGCCTCTTTTTCGTTTTTTTGGCGGCCATTTTTTCTCTCGATTCAGTGATTTTCCAGTGGCGAAACTCTAGAAATTCGACCTAAATTCATGTGCAACCTCACTCCCAGACGTCCTGGTTGTCCCCCCGTGCTGTGTGTGATGTTTTTGTTATTTTCTTTTTGTATTTGTTGTGTTTTTAGTATTTCTTGCGGGTCGTATTTTATTTTCTCTAAGTGGCGGTTCCCTTTTCAAAGTGTTACGGGCCATAACTTTTCCTGGCAATTTTTTCTAAGTGCTAAGGGCCTCGCACTTTGTATTGTGTATTTGAGTTTTCTGTTGTTCTGCAGTGTCGCGGGTCGTAGGTATGATACTTAATGCGTGCATGGTTCTAGGGATGAGCCTTCGGTGCTCCTTGCCAAAGTTGTGCGGGGTCGTAGGGATGAGCGCCTATGGCGCTCATCTCCACCAGCGCAGTGAGCGCCTTTGGCGCTCAGTGCCTAAGTTGTACGGGGTCATAGGGATGAGCGCCTATGGCGCTCATCTCCACCAGCGCAAGGAGCGCCTTCAGCGATCCTTGCCTGGCCGCAACCGCACGCGATTTTAATGTTGCGTTACCAACATTTTTTGGCAAGCACGCACTGCTGAGAACTATATATGTGATTTTCACCTACTTGCTTTGAGCCTCATTCAATTGCAAGGCCGCAACTCGCGTTATACAGGCTGTATGTCTGCGGGCTTGAACGCTGCAAAAAATTACAGAGCGATTTAATTGAACAAGCCCGCACGTTACGACCCGAAAAAACCTAAACCATAAACCATGCAATCGTAAGTAGCATTTCAGAGCGTGATCAATTAAGCAAGGCTGTAACTACTGATTTAGAAACAGCCAATAGTAACCGTCATCATTACACCAGTAAAACATGGAGGTTAAATGTCACTTAATTAGCGTTTAGAAGTCCGATATGCAATCAGAGTCGCAATCCGGCAATGTACAAAATAATACAAATGAATGCCAATACTGTTCTAGTCCATGTTGGTGGCCTGATATGTATTAACTCATTGATTCCCGAAATTGATATAACACCGAAATGAAATATAACAAAAAAAGTTATTGCAGATTTGCGAGCTTGAGACTGTTGTGTAATTATTTCTAATGTCTTTCATCACTTTCCCCGTTATTTACAGTGTAGTAGTGATTTTTTATTTGCATTTACAGTGCTACGATCAGGTGTTTAACCACCTTGCAAGCCCTATCTGTACCATAGGATTTATGTGAAAACATTTGCGGGCTTGCAGAATTGTAGCAATTGAATAGTGATTTGCTATTTTAGCGATCGTAACTCTTGCGGACATGAAAGATCAAAGGCTTAGATGGGTTGTAAGTTCCTGTTGTGACAACTGCAGGGATTTTCAACCTGTAACCTGTAGATTGTTTGCGGCTCGCAAAAAGACACCAATTGAATAGCAAATTATTTTACGGGCTACATTACAGGCTCTAGTCCCTTTATCTTGCAACTCTATTTTTTAAGCTGGTGCTTGCAATAGAATTTGCAAAGATGATGTCACTATTGAGGGTGGAGCCACACACACAGCTGGGCAGGATCCATTTACAACATGACAGGGGGAGCCACTATGGCTGCTGATTCATCTCAGGAAAGAAGCACTTTATTAAACAAATAATATGTAATACATAGTATAATACAGCACACATAACTTACATATAGTAAACTGTATATAATATATACACATATATATATATACATTATGTAAGTATTTTAGTTTTTATATATGGAAGAGTTTTATGTGCCGTATAATAATATGTATTTCTTTTCTGATAGGGGGATGAATCAACAGCTGTATCAGATCCCCCTATCATGTTGTAAGTGGAACCTGCCCAGCTGTGTGGATAACTCCACCCCCAACAATTACATCATCTGTGTAAATGTTGATGAAAACACCACCTGCAAAAGATGGAGGAGAATATCAGAGAGGAAAAAAATGTCTGCTAATACTGAGCAATATAAGTAGCAAAATAAAGCAAGTAAGCAAAATAATAAATAATAAAAGTAAGAGAACAATATTTAATATATTCCTCTAAAATGTTTCTCAAAAGTAAAGAAGAGATTAATTATGATTCAGAGTATTTGTTTCCAGGGTTTAGTGGTGCTTTAATGTTCAGTCTGTAACATACACCATAAATGTAGCGTTTTCTTTAATGTTACTCTTCCAATCACAACTTCCGCTCAGTGTCACTTAAAAGACAGACAATAGCGACTGTGACACTTTAACTACAGGTGATGTCATCATCATGAATGGAGATTGTCATTTATGATGTAATGATGAATGGGGAGCCTCGTTAAGGGCTCATTACCTCTCACACCAGCAATTACTTATGTTTTAACCTCTATGAGTCAAGTCCGCTGTCTTTGAATCCTTTGTAAAAAAATTGATATAATAAACTCAGCTCTTCAAGGGGATCTGTGAGTGACCCCCACGTGAGTCAGGGAATTATAGACAGTAATTAGCTAATTCCTAATCCGCTGACTGCAGATCATAATAACAGCAACAAAGGTCTGGAAAGTGCTCTGTGTCGCATCAGCCCCATGTAAACTAATAACATATAGGGCCATATCTACTACATTGGGCAAATCAAAGCGTTCAAAGTTAAGCACACATGCCTGATAATATTGGAGATGTGCTATGTGCATTCTCCAAGACATCGCCTTTTAGTAGATCTACCCCATAGTTTGTATTTGTAGATAAATAGTTCCTAACTGGTTTCTCCGATCCGCAGCCCATGGAGACAGTATACTTCTAATTATAGGGGTTGTACTGCTTAATAGTAACCAATCAGTGGCAACATTCTGCAACATGCTGCTTGAGAGAGGCCACTGACAGACTAATTTGAACCCCTGCACGTCACAGTCTGTGTATTCATGAGCTGCGGTGGGCAGAGCCAAACAGGTACAACTTGTATCATTTTAGGAAGAAAAACCAGAGCGTATAAACATTTCTTAATAAAATAAAGTACATAAAAGTAATAGATACACAGGGATATTATATACCTAGTGACATCCAGAAATCTTCCATCCCTTTAATTTAGGGCTGATAAACAGAAAAAGTGGCAGGAATATGGTATAACCTTCCGTTGTGGTTTGATCATGGTGATGAAGATTAGTGGGATAAGCTTTCTATAAGTACCAACGATCAAAGAGTATGTTCTGAAGTTTAGTATCTGTTGGCCAAGTGTTTTGTCTGCCATCCAAGTCTGTGTTTATATATGTACATTAAGTTATATTTACATGTCTCTTATATCTTCTTTAAGCTGTTAAACTCTGACTTTTACTAGCAGACTTTCTATTTGCTTTAAGCAACGTTATTGTCATTAATAGATGTATAAATTAATGGATCTTCACTCTATAACTCAGGATAACATATATATTTTGTATGAAATACCAATAGACGCCCTCTCCCATTATGTGATGTTTCAGATTCTTTAAACGGACATGGGAGGTCGCTGGATTTTACTCGATATATAATATACCTGTGTATCTATTTAGTTTTATGTACTTTATTTTATTAAGAAGTGTTTATAAACTCTGTTTTACTGTCTGAAATCGTCATTGCGAGCCTCTCCCCAGTCTCTGACCCCTGTGTCTGTTACCCCCTCTTCCCCCCTCTCCCTGCCCTGTGTTTTTGCTCTCTTATTTCCCTCCCCTGTGCCTCTTTCACCCCCCCTCCTCTCTCACCCCTCTGTGTCTCTTTCCATCGTTTCCCCCTCTCCCTCCCCTGCCTCTGGTCTCTCCCTGCTCAAGTCTTGCGTGCCTCGCGATGAGCGCCGTTAGTTCATGCGGGCTTCACGTTGAACGGCTAAGTGTTACAGGCTTTGGCCTCATTGTGAGCCTTTTTCAAAACATTTACGTCTTTACGGCGGACATTTTTTACTCGCTTAGCCGATTTTTGATCTCCCAAAAAACACAAATTAAGCCTCAAATTAGCTTGCAACCTCCCTCACATACTCCCTGCCTCTCCCCCTGTGATGTGTGTGAGGTTGTAAGTTCATTTTTTTTTTAATTGGCGTTTTTCAGCGTTTTTCCAATGGTTTCCGAGTTCCGGGCTTAACATTTTTTTGCCCGTTAAAGTCGTAATTTTTTTAAAGTCTTGCGTGGCTTGCGGTCAGCGCCAAAGGCCTACTGAAGAGCAATCATTGTTTCGGCGATCATTGTTAGCCTTTTTCAAAGTCTTGCAGGCCTCGCGATGAGCACCATAGGCGCTCATTGCAGCAAAGTCATGCGGACCTCGAGATGAGCACTTATGTCGCTCATTGGGAGGCCAGCAATGAATGCCTTCCGCTCTCATGGCGCATGCGCAAGCCCATAACTTTCAACACTGCGTGACCAACATTATTAACTTACCACAACTATTATTTGTGTTTCTTAAAAAAAACTGCTTACCAAGTAAATGTATCAGCATACAATAACATATACAATAACATATACATTAGATTGTCCAACCGTATCTGATGGTAGGAAATAAAAATTATGGTTGATCAATATTTTAAAAAAATGTATGGAATAATCAAACAAAAAGAGAAATATTGCTGTCACCAAAATTAATTGGAATAGAGAGGGATATATAGGGGACCATATAGGGGACAAGCACTAAAAACAGTAATATATTCCTATTTGTGTTGGCCACCACTAGATCTGCTGGTAATACCAGTGGAAGTTAGGACCCAACTAGTCCGGCCCATTTAGTTCTGAATAGCTTCCAGAGAGCATATAGAACTGTTTAAAAATGGGATCTGGAGCATGAGGGGTATGATTTCTTATCTAATAGTGAAGGGTGGCATGGGGGGAGGAAGGAACAGTGGTGTAGCTGAGGGGGGGGGGGGGGGTGTCCGCCACAGGTTACTTTTTTCACATGGGACACCATTTTTTGTATTGAGAGGGGCACAAGTCGTGGCAAATTCAGGGACCGCAAGAGGCGGCAAAAGTTTTGGCTACACAGCTAGGAAAGAAGAACCCATTGATTCTGTACCTTCCCCTCATAGACATAGAAGCAGCCAGCTTGCATTAATAGATACAAACTGTACCTTCCAGAAATATTATCACCCCTTTCAGAAACACAACTTCCACCAAAGTATCACCCAGCAGTGTCAAAAATCTTTTTTTAATAATCAAAAGTCAGAATTCTCACTTTTTCACTTCCAAATTGTGCCCTTTGCAGACATAAATATATATAAATGGACTTGAGAAAGAGAGGAAGCTCTCAAAAGCTTGTCATATATTTATGAATATGTTTGTCCAATAAAAAAGGTATCACTACATACGTCAATACTATTCATCTGGATTACTGGACACTCACGGCTACCTCACTCTTAATATATATATATATATATATATATATATATATATATATATATATATATATATATATACATTTATTTAAATTTAAATATTTAAATTCCTCTAATCTTTCTATGCTATTACACAGACCCTCCAATATGGAGAGATCCCTTCAGCTTAAAAAGATTTTGAGTACCTCCTTTCACTAATATGAAAGCTCTCCCCTTAGTTGATATAGCCCTGTATATTGTAGGATAGGGTCTCTTTATTTACTATAACATTAAGAGCATTGCCCAGATTTTTACACCAACCCCCACTAGATGAGAGCCCACAGAGACCTGCAATGGCTGAATTCCCAGTAAGCATTTCCTTATTTCTCTTCCAAAGTGTTTTATTAACTTTTTTTTCTCTACTTCTGTATTAATTAAAAATGTCAACAGCGCTCACGGCTGCCGTGAGGATCAGAGACGGGATCAGAGACTGTCTGCAGACAGCCTGGCAGAACCGAGAGACTCCCAAGAATTCTGTACTAAGGTTTTGTGTTTCTGCTACATCCGGGTCCATGCAAACCAACAGAAACAAGGTAACAGTTTTAGTTTGTTTGTTGTTCTTGTTTTGCCTACATCCTGGTGATGTTACATTTTCCCAAAACAATCAAAACTCCGCCGATGTCCCAATGTAGCTGTCTCTAAATGGCCAGTAAGTGGTTAGGGGTCTTTGGTTAGGTTTAGAGGGTTAGGGACGGTAAGTGGTGTAGGGGGTTAGGGGCTTAGGGTTAGACTAAGAGGGTTAGGAGGTTAGGGCCGGCAAGGGGTGTAGGGGGTTAGGGGCTTAGGGTTGGGGCTTAGGGTTAGGGGATTCATTTTAGGACCGGTAATGGTGTAGGGGGTTAGGGTCGGCAAGGGGTGTAGGGGGTTAGTGGCTTACGGTTAGGATTAGGGGGTTAGGATTAGGGTTAGGGCCGGTAACTGGTGTAGGGGGTTAGGGTTACGGCTAGCAAGGGGGTGTAGGGGTTAGGGTCGGCAAGGAGTGTATGGGGTTAGGGGCTAACGGTTAGGATTAGGGGGTTAGGTTTAGGGTTAGGGCCGGTAACTGGTGTAGGGGGTTAGGGTTAGGGCCAGCAAAGGGTGTAGGGGTTAGGGTTAGGGGCTTAGGGTTAGGGGCTTAGGGAGTACATAGGGGCGCAGGACGTAAGCGCGCCCGGTACCAGGAGGCTTCCCATGCCATGCGTGCACAAAACAGGATAGATACGTTATTTGAATTAAAGGACCATGGAAATATTAATTTTTTTACATAATATTAAATAGGTGAACACTATAAATATACTAGTGAATTGCCCATCAAAAAATGATGGCAAAAGAATTGTAAGTCAAGGAATGGTGTTTGGCTGAGACATTATTTTTTGTGGTGATCTGAGATCTCGGCGGTGATTGCGAGGCTCTTGGTTGTTGCATTTTTTGTTATCAGAGGCGCTTTTCCTGTCATTGTAAGGTTGGCGCTGATCTACTTTTTGCGCTTATTGCAAGGCTGTCCCCTGGTGTAGTTTGTGTGCTATGAGAAGCGTTTGTGCGCAGTGAATGCCTTTTGCGTTTTTTGCGATAGATTTTTTTTTTTGTGTATGTTTTTTGTGATGATAATGAAATAAGTAGTAAATTAATAAATCAATATACTTTACCTATTTGTAAGTAATACATGCAGGAAGGAATGTGCTGAAGACAATCAGTTTTGATGTTCCTGCAGCATACAATGTAGATTTGCAGTGTTGTGGAGCTGAGGTGTAAGTGTCAGCAATGTGTGAAGTGTGTAGTGTAAATAGGCTGCGTGCGCGAGGGGAAGCCGTTCGGGTAGCTGTGTACTTCCGCATTCTGTAAGGTAGTGTTGTAAAATGGCGGCGAATGTGTATGTGGTACGCGGGTTTGTATGACGAAGCGTCCTTGCTAATGGTGTATGTTGTAGGTCGTCCGGGTTTTTGTAAAAGGCGTATGTGCTTTGTGGAATTTATCTGCTTTAGGGGTCGTGTAGCCTCGTTTTCGTTTTTTTCAGCGGCCATTGTTTCTCTCGCTTAGGGCATTTTCGAGTGGCTAAACGTTGTAAATTTGACAGAATTCAAGGTTTAAGCTGTGTTGCAGAGGTCCTGGATGTCCCCCCTTGGTGTGGGTAAGGTTTTTATTTTATTTTTGTGTGTATTTTTGTGTTTTTTAATGTTTGGCGCTGTGCGCAGGCTGTCCGTAGTAGATTTTTTCCTAAGTCCCGCGGGTCGTAATTGTTTTTGTGTAAGTCCGCAATTTATTTTGTTCTAAGTCCCGCGGCTGGTATATTTTTGTGTAAGTCAGTAGTAAGTCATTGCGTGTTTTTTTTTCTTTCCAAGTCCTTGTGTGGTGGTTTGTAACCGGTTGTGAGGCGCCATAGAGCATCCACCTCCGCAAATGCTGCCCCTTGCTTTGCAAGTGTCAGCATTTGTGGCGCGAAAGTCGTAGGGGGTCGTAGGGATGAGAGCCTACGGCGCTCACCTCCACCAGCGGAAGGAGCGCCTTTGGAGCTCCTTGCCAGCAACTGCGGCCCTCGCTTTGCGAGGGCCGCAGTTGCCGCGGGCTCCCATAGCGAGCCCGCAAGCGTTAGCAACAACCCGCTTGCTGGCAACTATATATGTGATACAGTTTAGAAATTGACTAAACAAATGATCATTAGTTTGAGGAAATCCATGTGGCAAACATAATATGTGTGTCTGTGTAAGCTATGAGTGTAAAAGCATTTTTAGAGAAAGATGTCATTTTATAAGACTGTACTTGCGTCTGAGGGCATCTATGTCGCCATTGCTAGATTGGAGAGTGTGGGGTGTGTTTTGCTATTTTGTTCAGGAGTAGGCGGAGCAAGGAATGAAGAGGTCTCTTTGTCTCTTATCTATCTCCCATCTCTCAGAGTGTGGCACTTATTAAGTTGGGCAGGCAGTAAGTTGCGAATCTCCATATTACATCCTCCAATGCACACAACAGCTAGTATCTTCCTATTAATTCATAACATCATGGGTGCAGCTTTGACTGGCAAGAGCAAGCACTACATGACCACATGGATCAAGAGGAAGCCACAAGCCATGCTGTCTGCATTAGAAGATGCAATATGGAGTTTCTCAGCTTGCTGTGACATGCACTGGTGGATGGGAGGTGGGAGAAAATTAAACACAGAGGATAGCAGAAGGAAATAAATAAAATATTAATAATGCATCACTTGGGCAAATAGGGCTTTCATTAGGCTAGACACAATTTATTATTATGATTATTAAGGGGTGAATTACATTTCAAATCTTTGTTTGGTAGGGGCAAATTACATTTCAACAAACCGTAATTTGCTGAA
Organism: Discoglossus pictus; assembly: GCA_027410445.1. NCBI lineage: Eukaryota > Metazoa > Chordata > Amphibia > Anura > Alytidae > Discoglossus > Discoglossus pictus. The sequence continues at coordinate 187,192,006 of CM050170.1, read as the reverse complement.
CAACAATAGAAACAGTGAATGTTGCATGAATATGTTCATTGATAAAAAAAATAAACATAACATTTGAGCTTCAAATTAATTAAAAAGAGCTCAAAAAGTCATTAATGTGAAGAGGGTTAAATGGTCATCATTTGTTTTACCACTACAGTGTCCTTTTAACAAAACTACAAATATCATGGAAAGCCCATTTTTTATCGACCATATCATTTGCATGCCATTTATTTAATGTCCTTAATTATTTTAATTGTGTTGTATGAAATGTGCACAATGGAATTAATGACCTTGCTGACAGTTACAATGTATCTCTTAGTTCCTGGAATTTGTTTTCACTCTGTTTTGAATAAATGTCATTCAGGTTGTCTCAATAGAGCTGAGAACATCCCTGAGATTGGGCCAAAAGGTCAGAGGCTTGGGGAACATCTCAAGTTCCATGTTATCTTGTGGAGCAGATTTACAACATCTCCAAGCCATAATCATCACATCTTAGTCCATGGAGTACCAGTCTCAGTCCTTTCCATCTTCCCCTAGGCAAAAGATTGGCAGCAGCAGTGCCGCCGCCAACCGCTAGATGGTGCTGCCGAGTGCCTGCACCGAACATAGCGATGGCCTCGCGGTCGATTCAGCTCCATCGAGTTGCGTCACGTCAGAGGAAGGAATAATTAGGAACAGGACAGTGCCATCTAGTTGCTACTTGCCGGCACTGCAACTGTCAGTGCTGGCGATTTCTTTGCGCATACACAACGGGATAGATCCCCAGTCACTACTGAACATGATGCAGATATTAATTGTCAAGGAGGATGAGCTGTGTCAAACAGAGGAATTTAACTTATTTACACTACACTGCACATCCAGCCCTACAGAGTCTGTGTCTGCCTACGCTGCAGAGGGCAGACCCATACAGGGACTATTTGTTTGATTTTAGTCAGTAAAAACAGAGCTTTTAAGTACTTTTTAATAAAAGAAAGTATTTAAAAGTATATAGATACACAAGTATATTATATACCTTGTATAATCCTTTAATGCAACAGTTTACTTTTCTTTTCTCAAATGATCCTGTCTGCTACATTCCCAGATATTGAGACCTGTGTCTACCGTCCTCGCTGCCATTAGCCTTGTATATAGGCATTTATTTTAGGTAAACCTGCTGATAAATATTTACAAATGTGAACTGGCCCATGGGCAGCTATGTCTCACATTACTGAAAGGGAACTAATATCATGTTTTATTTGGACTAGTTACATGTTAACACAACATCAAACCTGTCAATGTAGCTACTGATAACTGGAATAACTCAAATTATTAGACGCTCTTCAGAAGCACTGGTCCTTTCCCGTTATGACTGCACTAGTACAGGTAGCAGCAGTGACAGTGAGCATCCGCTAGATGGCGCTGCCAACATTTTGCTGCTGATATCATAGCTTTAGGGTTAGGGTAAGGGTTGGGGGTTAGGGTAAGGGTAAAGGTTTAAGCTTGGAAATTGTATATGATATGAGCAAACTGTGCACAATTTCGGCAGTGCCATCTAGCAGCTCCATGCTGCAACTGCTGCTGCCACTGGCGCAGTCATAATAGGAATGATCCACCAAAGCACTATCACACTATTGAAATTCAATGATTAGGCCACATATTGCGGTATTTATACTTAGTATAGCTAGTGAGGTATAGCAAGGTGTAGCTGTGAGCTGCTATGAATGGGATGTATTATTTTCTTTGTATCAAAACATTTTGACTCATGTAATACATGTGAGTAGCCATAGTAGTAGGGAAATACTGATTGTTATTATTACCTTTTATTTATAAAGTGCCAGTATTTTCCGTAATACTATTTACAAAGTACAGTAAATTACAGTGGGTAAAATATACAAAGTACAAAGGTAAAACAAATTATAAGGCTGTATGAATACAAATACATTATTTGATTGATTAATAGTACTTCTGGCCATTGGCTTAGTATAATATTTGTAGTTCTGCCTGTTTGTATTGTGTTTGGTTGAGTGACTGAGATTGGCACCAGAACTTTCTGCACTTGATGGTAAGAGCTTGTCGGATTATGAGAAAATCAACTACTTAGAAGAAAGAGTAGTAGATATAGGTGGGTATGGACTAAACCAGAAACCTTATTACATAGATTATTAAATAAAGGGCCACTGAAAGTTTATATTTTTACATCGTACATTTTTTTTTTAAATTCTCATTCTTGATAAGTACGTTTGCTTTTAAGCTCAAAAACAGGGCCCTCCATTCTGCACAATGGGTTAATATTGTTATTGTTTTTGACTTGAACTTACTCCTGTATGTGAATATGTTGGTAACAAATAAAGGAAATAATAATAATAATGGCATGGGTTTAAAATACCAATAGATTATAAATGAGAAGCTTCTCAGTAACTGTATTCAACTCAAAACTCCTGTATTCATAACTCACAACTGCTGAAACTTAGGTTGATAGCCATACTGATTTGATAAATGGCCTCAGCAGATGTTGGTCCTGCACATTACTTTTTTCAAATGTATTCAACTTTTTAAAAATATTGGTCCTGTACATGATTTTTGTTTTAATGTATTAAACTCTTGAAAAGGTAATAAACATAACCCACAACTTCAGAAGCTTTCTACCTAAGGAATACTTAGGTCATTAGCCATAATAATTTGTTAAATGGCCTCAACAGATATTGGTCCTGTATTCAACTCTTAAAAAGATAATGAACATAACCCACAACTTTAGGAGCTTTCTACCTAATAAATACTAAGGTCATTAGCCATACTAATTTGATAAATGGCCTCAGCAGATGTTGGTCCTTTACATTCATTTTTTAAAATGTATATATCTTTTTTATACATATATTTGTTGTTACTGTTTGTTTTTGTGTGTATTTGTTTTATTTTCTTTTTTAAGGATCAATGGAGCTCTGATCCTGATAGATATGGAAATGACCAGTTGGGAAAGGCAGTCACTATCTGCAATGTTTTGTTTCTCTGTTTATCCTCAGTGATACATGTTTCTGTTGTGTACACAGTTGGTTATTTCTTGGGTCTCCTGGTTTATATATCACATACACAGCTTGTGTATTTGTGGCTCCTCTCTGATGTGAGATATCCATATTTATCCTTATATCGGTGTATTTACACTATACGTAGCACTGAATCGTGGGCACTTTCCCATATTCCGGCTCTCATAGTTTCACACCCTGCTGTATACACAGCGTGCTCCAGCTGTGTGCACCAACTTGTGGTTTTATAAGCCTCCAATTAATAACACTTATCAGCTGTTAAACAGTGTGAGTGTTTGCTCTTATGCTCAGGTAGCGATGAGGTGAAATAAGACCTGGATCCAGCCCAATTTCTCCCGCACAGCCCTGGATGTCAGTGTGTCCAGATACCAGGCAGCCAGGACCTGCAATGACCTGTCCAGGGAAGGATGGGAGCGGCCTGGGACTGGTCTGCAGCCAACTGAGTAACAAATTACTACACACTGGTCAAAACTGCCTTTAATTATCATGATGGCAAAAGAGAAGAAAATAATACTGACTGCAAAATGAAAAAAAAATGTAACTTTTAATTTATTAACTTTTATATAGCATTGTGCTGCAGTGGAATCTACCATTGTAGTTTCTTTGAATGCAAAATAAGCTTCTACCTGCAGAAAGAGACATTTAAACCATCAGCACTTTCAATAGGATTATTGTACTATTAGTTTACACGGACACACGGGCGGAGCTACCAGTGCTGCAGGTGGTGCAGTGCACCAGGGCCCTCCTCTGATAAGGGGCCCAGTGCTGGGTATTTTGTAGTGTAGGGATGGATGTTAAGAGGGGTGGGTGCTGTGTGGAGGTGGGTGTTGAGAAGGATTGCGTGCTATGTAGAGATAGTATATGTTTTTTTGTAGTGTAGTCAGGGCCATGTCTACCTTTTTGGAGCCCCTAGGCAGTGAAGTGGAGGAGCCCCCTGCAAGTGAGTATGTAAGGTATGCACAGACCCATTTTTGCTTTTTCTGTACTTGTTCCCTTTCCTGTTATAACTGTCTTGTTCTATGTGTTTACCCACTAGTAGCCAGTCTATGAACTGCAACATTTAATTTTTTTAAGCCAGGAACCATTTTTTTAAAGAAGTGGCGCCCCTCACAGAGAAGCATCCCTGGGCGGCTACCTAGTTTGCCTAATGGGTAATCCGGCCATGAGTGTAGTGTAGGGCCCCCCTCACCCTGGCCCTGCACGAGTCCTGGAGCTGTGCTGTAGGCAGAGGAGCTTTGCACAGACAGAAGGTAAGGGAAGGAGTAATATTTTGTGAAGGGGTCTTAAGGGGAGGAGTTTTTATGGGAAGGGGTCTTGGGGAGGGACAGCAGGGCCCTCTATTCTCTAGCTCTGCCACTGAGGACACACGCTGCTAAGAAAGCAGCACACATAATCTGCTCAGAAAATAAAATGAAAAGAAGAAGAATTGCAAACATAAGTAAAAAGGTAAAAGGTGTGTTTCATTTTTTTTTTTTTTTCTATTTTTGACTATTTTTCATGAAAAATAAATTGCTACTTTTATGAAAAGGAACAGTAACACAGCATAAAAAAGAAAAAAGGCATTGTGTAAAGTGAAAGAAACATGACAGGAAGCATATTATTATCTAGTTTTATCCTCACAGGGCTCCCCACCCATCTGTTCCATGTAACATATCATGACAGTGACAACCCACTTTAATGTGATCTTCTGTCCTTCAGAGTCATTTTTTATATAAACACCTTTTATAACGTTGAAAAATTAATCTTAAAGGGACATAAAATGTTTCTGGATTTCACTAAGAATATAATATACCTATGTATCTCTTTACTTTATTTTATTAAGAGATGCTTAAAAACTCTGAGCCACATTCAATTCCAAGCCCGCAACTCGATCGCTGTAGGCCTTATGACTGTGGGTGTGTTGTGGGCTCCTGTTCGCTTCCAATTGTGATGCTATTCAATTGAGCAAGGGTGCGAGTTACGGGCCAAAGCCTCAAGCCCGTAGATCCCTCCCGTGTCCGCAAACTGTTAAGGGGCTGGCCGAGATGCGATCGCCCGTTACAATCCAATAGCGGTATAACGTAATGCGACACAGGCCTCTCAGCCATGCGTTGACTGTGTTGTATTTTCTTTCGAAGTAGCACGCAGGTCCCAGAGTTGTTGGGTTTTAGGAGACAGAGAGAGAGTAGGAGAGTTTGGAGATAATTATTTTTCGGTTTTGTTAATTTATATTCTATTACATACAATTTTACACTTAATTCTTGATTACACATATTTACAGATTACACATATTTGCAATACACATAATTTAGGCAGGGTGGCCCCAGCACCAAGCACACATAGGAGAAGGACAGTGGGGGTGGTAGTTCAGGGGAAGGGACAGGCCTCAGGGACAGGTCACAGAGGGCAAGAGGCTAAGGGCAAGCACAGGGCCCACAATTACTCTCACCGGGAGTATGTGGTCCTCCTCGGTGCTATTTGTGGCCGCCCTGTGATACTTGTAGGGGGGAGGGAAGTTAGGCCAGGGCCTAGGGCTCAGACATGGAAGGAGGTAGCGGCTAAGGTGATAGCGGTAGGCACAGTGCCAAGGGATGTGAGGTCTGATAAGCACCGGTTTGATGACATCAGGGCCAAGGTGAGGAGGATGATGGTCAAGGAGGACAATAACCAGACTGTAACCTATAATGAGTGGGAGAGGGTCGCCAGGGACGTTCTGAGAAGCTGCTGGAGCTTCAGGCCTGGTGGCCCAGCAGGACTCAATCTCCTTGTCAGGTTAATATCACATACACCAACATGCCACCACCGCAGCCGGAATCAAGATAGTGCTAGGAGACAAGAACGTTAAAGACAATAAACCAAAGAATAGATCAAATATAGCAAATGATAGCTAAAATGTCAGATAGTTAGGAATGCACACAAAACAATGTATTATTCATCATACTAATGACATTTACCTCTCTTTCAGCATCAAGGAGGTCTAGGTCCAGTGGTGAGCCAGAGGCAGGGGTGTCGGCTCCATCGGAGCAGGAAGTGGAGGAGCAAGCCCCCGCCCAGTAGGAACCCGGAGCAGGGAGAGGAGGAAGGAAAAGGACCCAAAGGCCCTGTCTCATCAGAGGAGGATATAATTTGGGTGGTGGGGTCATCATCTGGACCTCCGGCCACACCGCAGGGTTTCGACCCCACTATCTCCCTCCTCCAAAGACTGAGGCTGTCTCCGGGCCCCCCAAGATGAGTGATAACAGCAGCCAGCCACCACCTCCTCCCCCCCACAGCAGTGCGCTGGACTGGCTGCCACCTCAACCACCGGGACCACCCAAACCACTGTATGTTTTGCTCCAGGCTCCAGCCGGACCCAGACCCTCCCCATTCCACCACCTCCTTATCTGGCCACACCCCACAGGCCTCCATTACCCTCATGAGGCCAGGCTGCGCAGGTGGAGATGCTGGCCCTTATGCATCAGCAGATGGAGTTGCTCCGGGGGATCCAGGCCAACATCTCCGCTAATCATGTGGAGGTGCAAGGCACAATAGAGAGGAGAGGAGGCACCACTTGATGACTGAATCGTACCTAGCCGGGCTGCTCAGGATTGGGGCGGACCACATTGCATTCCAGCGGGTAACAGCAGAAGCCACGTGAGACGCTCTGGTCCTCATCCCCACCTACTCCACCCGGAGGCATCCCTCAGCTACCCGCAGCCTGGACCCTCCTTTCTTCCCACCATGCCTCCACCACTGACACTGCAGGTGCCACTGCCTCCCGGGGAAGTTGCCTCCCCCTGCCCCCCCTACCTACACCAGCAGGGAGATGGCAGCCTGCCACAGGGATGTGGGCCCTGTGGCTAGGCAGAGGAGGCCATAGGGGCTGCGGACATGTTTCTGCCTTCTCAACAGCACTCCTTAGTTAACCTGATCTAGCCTGGATACAGGGTCTTTGATCTTGGCCTATGTGATGGTGATATTTTGTATGCAGATGGCTACCTCCCATCACATAGTCGATGATCCTCTTCTCCGTGGACACGTAGGGTTCTATTTAACATGTTATCAATTGATAGTCACTGAGGAATGCTGTTGAGAAGAGATGCTGCAGTCCCTATGATTTTTAAGGCCTTATTTTGTAGTTTTTTGTTTGTTTTTTCCGGTACAATTCAGGTTCAAAAGGCATCTTCTGCTTTTGCAAGCATTGTGAAGGAAATGTATGAGGTGTAAGGTGTTCCCAGTGCCTCTCAGGTAGACATTCCTTCAATGACAGCCCCCCTTAACATGTAGCTCCCACAATCTTAAAGCTATTATCTCATCAGACATGATTGTTGTTAGCTTCAATGTAGATTAATACAGCTATGGCGGCGGACTTGCAAAGTTTCACAATGGCATGTTAATGACAGCCAGCATTAATATATGCACTAGTGAAGCATGTGATCCTGACCTCAATATCATTCTGAGAACAGATCCTTGGGTCTGATGTAAGTGACAGTGAATCTAGCTGCTGACCTTTGTGTCCTCTCGATATTAATGGGTATTTTTCCATGTTTCGGATTATCCAGAGACCTAACTAATAGTAATGCTTCCAGATAGGAATCAGATGAGTTGGTATATTGTTACAGTATTTAGCACTTTACTGTACATGTATGTTGATTCTTTTTTTTATCCTCCTCTGCCTGTTTTTAGTTGACCACTTTCTTTCAGATTTTAGTTTATTTCCCCACACTGTATGTGTAAAACTGGATTGGATTCCAGAGGTTGAATCATCTGTTTCATTGAGCAGATATAGACAAGTTTTAATGGTTTCTTCAATTAAATGGAGTGATTTGTGATGATAATTTTTTTCATCAGATTCCGGTTGCAGTGGTGTAGTGACCACATGTGATCCTGATAGGTGGTCTATCTTCCTCTGGTCCCCTTGTGGTTTGCAAAGTGGTTGTGGTGAAGGGGCTTGTGTACCTGAAGGAAGCTGTGAGCTATACCATGTAGGACCACTGTAGGTGGGCAGGTGATAACAGAGAGGTCAGACAAATCCCAGTCCACTAGAGAAGGAACTGGCAACCCACTCCAGTATCTTTGGCATGCAAACCTTATGGACACACACAGACAGAGACATTAGTTGGTGTGCTGCAGTCCATAGGGTCACAGAGAGTCGAACACAACTAAGGGACTGAACAACCATATGTAAAATGTTCCCCTGGTACTTGATATATGACATGTGGCAGTGTGATTTGGCCACTTTTTGTTGTCCCAATGTACATGTGTTGATTGAAATGTATATAACATGATCTTTGTATTTTTAGGGTCCACATTAGAACCTCTGTGAGTGTGAAAGGGTTATTATGTCAGCAATTTCCATGTATAGTATTTGTATTGCAATTGAATGTGGTAGTGTGTCTAATAGATTTCAGCATGTTGCTGCATGGCTTTTCATATTAGCATATGTATGACCATTACAACCTATGAGGAAAATAAAAATATTTTTTTTGCAATATTTGATATTTGGGAGTTGTTGTGCATTGTGCATTGTAATATCTTCCATTGCTTCTCCCATGTTTAAAAGTGTATTTGTGTCTTTATATTGTCATTTGCAGTGTTACCAACTAGTCTGTAAACCCTTTGCGGTTCCTATTTGGAACCCGTAAGCTTTAGGCCGCTATTTGGCTTTTGCAGGCTTGATTGTGGCTGCGGTTTGAAGTGATTTTTGCAATAGCAATGAAAGAATTTTCCCAATCGTAAGTCTTGCGTCCTTGAGAGATCAAAGGCTTCGGGAGGCTGTAAGTTACAAGTTTAATCATCTCCATTTTTTCAAGGCTGTAATTGAATAGCAAATTAACTTGCAACCTCGCTTACAGGCTACCGGATCGCCCAAAATCTCAATTGAATATGGCCCTCTATCTTTTCTGCCTAAAAATACAAATAGGTCCTAATTAGTTTCTTCCCTCTACAACTCATGAAGACAGTGTACCTTTAAGTACAGGGTGTGCAGTGTCTCAGTTACCAATCTGTGGCAACATTCTTCAGCATGCTGCTTGAGAGAGGTCACTGAAAGGCTATTTTAAAATTCTGTACTTCACAGTCTGTTTATTCGCGAGTTGCAGAGAGCAGACTAAAGCAGGTAAACATTGTATGATTTTAGGAAGAAAAAACAAAGCTTTTAAGCACTTCTTAATTAAATAAAGTACATAAAAGTACATAGGTACGCACGTATATTATATTCCTAGTGAGAACCAGAAACCTTCCATGTTCCTTTAACCCTCCTAAGGGTAATCCCGAGCATGGCTCGGGGTTAATTTTCACTACCTAAAGCGCTAACCCAGAGCCACGCTCGGGATTACACTGAAGCATGTCGTGTCCTCCGTCTAACTTCGTCTTCCGTCAAGGCGGGAAATTCAAAAGACAAACACACTATCCTTAAGGTGGATTAGTACAGTTACCACCATAAGCAGAAAGAGTGATTTATACAGACCTGGGGGGAGGGGGGGGGATCAGAATAGGGGGCCTGGGGGGGGTGGGGGGAGATCAGAATGGGAGAAACTTGAGAACGTCCATGGCATCCAAAAAGCGTCCCTTTAGGTCAAAAGAAAACAGCGATAGAGAATTAGAGCCACTTACAGAATTGAGCGATAGTGATTCATGGGAAGATTCGTCATCAAACACTGAAAGTGACGACAGCGACGATTCTGCGACTGAGTTCAGTGACGAGCGAACTTGGTGACTCTATTGACTGTGGTACGGATCAGGCAGCTCCCCCAAGATTCTCATTTGCTGGAGCATCTGGTATGAAAAAGCTTGTCAGGCTATATTGTATAAAAGTCTTTATCTCCCCCTCTTAACCTCAAAAAACAAGACACACGCTTTACTCCAGGTAACGCAGGGCCCCCATTGTGGCCCCCAGTTCTAAAGAATCCCTCCATTGCACCCTTATATAAATTCCACATTCAAAAAACATTTCGATTATTTTAAGTGTAGTTCCTCAAAAGATGTTATTTTAAATATAATACTACAATGGCGCTTTATATGACAACCAATAAATGAAAAAATATCTATGTTTAAAATATTGAGTCTGTCTGAACAAGTGTCTTGTTAATTGACTTCCAGTGATCCTTAAAATGTTCTTCATTGTAACAACTGAGTTATTTCAGTGTCTGAGGAAGAATTGTATAATTTTTTTAATAAGATAAATCCAATCCAAGGTATTTTTTAAGAGACCCCAATATCCTACAGCCCCCCTCCCCCCCCAGCCAAACACCCACATATGCACTCATAAATCATGACTTCAACGTATATCAATTAGATGAAAACTGAATGTTCCAGAAGGAAAGAACAGAGGAAGTAACACATGAAATTACAACCAGTTCAGAGAAAAACCCAATTTCCAGGAAAACTGTACGCGGCTCCTGAACATACGCACGGGCCCATGTCTGCTAAAACGTGCAAAACTACAACATACCCTCCACAACAACTTAAAGGGACATGGAAGATTTCTCAAGGTCACTAGTGATATAATACACCTGTTTATCTCTTTAGTTTTGTGTAATATATTTTATTAAGAAGTGAATCAAAGCTTTGTTTTTGTCGGTCTAAAATATTACAAATGACTCCTAAATGGTTTCTCCAGTCTGCAGCTCATGAAGACAGTGTACTTTTAGGTACAGGGGTTGCATTGATTCATAGTAACCAATCAGTGGAAATATTCTGCAACATGCTCCTTGAGTGAGGTCACTGACAGGCTAATTCGAAACACTGCACTTCACAGCCTGTGCATTCATAAACTGCCTGGATTACAGAGGGCAGACCCAAACAGCTAAAAATGTAACGATTTTACCTAGAAAAAACTTTTAGGCACTTCTTAATAAAATAAAATACATAAAAGTAAATACAGGGAGTGCAGAATTATTAGGCAAATGAGTATTTTGACCACATCATCCTTTTTATGCATGTTGTCTTACTCCAAGCTGTATAGGCTCGAAAGCCTACTACCAATTAAGCATATTAGGTGATGTGCATCTCTGTAATGAGAAGGGGTGTGGTCTAATGACATCAACACCCTATATCAGGTGTGCATAATTATTAGGCAGCTTCCTTTCCTTTGGCAAAATGGGTCAAAAGAAGGACTTGACAGGCTCAGAAAAGTCAAAAATAGTGAGATATCTTGCAGAGGGATGCAGCACTCTTAAAATTGCAAAGCTTCTGAAGCGTGATCATCGAACAATCAAGCGTTTCATTCAAAATAGTCAACAGGGTCGCAAGAAGCATGTGGAAAAACCAAGGCGAAAAATAACTGCCCATGAACTGAGAAAAGTCAAACGTGCAGCTGCCACGATGCCACTTGCCACCAGTTTGGCCATATTTCAGAGCTGCAACATCACTGGAGTGCCCAAAAGCACAAGGTGTGCAATACTCAGAGACATGGCCAAGGTAAGAAAGGCTGAAAGACGACCACCACTGAACAAGACACACAAGCTGAAACGTCAAGACTAGGCCAAGAAATATCTCAAGACGGATTTTTCTAAGGTTTTATGGACTGATGAAATGAGAGTGAGTCTTAATGGGCCAGATGGATGGGCCCGTGGCTGGATTGGTAAAGGGCAGAGAGCTCCAGTCCGACTCAGACACCAGCAAGGTGGAGGTGGACTACTGGTTTGGGCTGGTATCATCAAAGATGAGCTTGTGGGGCCTTTTCGGGTTGAGGATGGAGTCAAGCTCAACTCCCAGTCCTACTGCCAGTTCCTGGAAGACACCTTCTTCAAGCAGTGGTACAGGAAGAAGTCTGAATCCTTCAAGAAAAACATGATTTTCATGCAGGACAATGCTCCATCACACGCGTCCAAGTACTCCACAGCGTGGCTGGCAAGAAAGGGTATAAAAGAAGAAAATCTAATGACATGGCCTCCTTGTTCACCTGATCTGAACCCCATTGAGAACCTGTGGTCCATCATCAAATGTGAGATTTACAAGGAGGGAAAACAGTACACCTCTCTGTACAGTGTCTGGGAGGCTGTGGTTGCTGCTGCACGCAATGTTGATGGTGAACAGATCAAAACACTGACAGAATCCATGGATGGCAGGCTTTTGAGTGTCCTTGCAAAGAAAGGTGGCTATATTGGTCACTGATTTGTTTTTGTTTTGTTTTTGAATGTCAGAAATGTATATTTGTGAATGTTGAGATGTTATATTGGTTTCACTGGTAAAAATAAATAATTGAAATGGGTATATATTTGTTTTTTGTTAAGTTGCCTAATAATTATGCACAGTAATAGTCACCTGCACACACAGATATCCCCCTAAAATAGCTAAAACTAAAAACAAACTAAAAACTACTTCCAAAAATATTCAGCTTTGATATTAATGAGTTTTTTGCGTTCATTGAGAACATGGTTGTTGTTCAATAATAAAATTAATCCTCAAAAATACAACTTGCCTAATAATTCTGCACTCCCTGTAGATAGACAGGTGTATTATAGGTGAATCAATAAAACTTCCATGTCCCTTTAAATGAAAATTTAGCTGATATTTAAAACCAAGAGGTGGACTACTATGTGAATTTAACTCAGCTGCAAATTTGTCTCAGATATTTACAGAATTAGAACTATGGACTTATGGACAAAATCTTTTGGAAAGCTAAGAAATTAAAAACAACCATTTATTGTGTATGGAAGGTCCAGTACTGATCTGTCTTGTCAAGTGGGAGGGAGTCTTGAGAACATATTTAGAAGTTGTTTATAATGTTTCTTAGTATCTATATATTTTTTTCAGGACAGTACGATGGTTTAGTTCAGTGGTTGGCAACAGACGGCCCGTGGGCCACATGCGGCCCTCCGACACTTTCCATGCGGCCCCCATTTTGTTCTCTGGAGTGGGAGAGCACGCCCCTCTTCAGAAATACACAGTCCATTAAATCTCTCTAAAAACTAGGAAATAATACCTAAATACTTATTCTAATTATCTCTATTAACCATTTCCTTTCCTACAGTTATTTTTTTGGGTAAAATAAAAATGTTTACAGCTCTGTGAGCCCCTATTAAAGACGCAGGGACCACACATGAGACCCTTCATGTTCCACAGGCTGCCCATCACTGGTTTAGTGGTTTAGTAGATATGTTCCAGTCACTTGAGACAACATGATATTAATGATGATCCTCCAGTAACTGTAGATAAACTCTGCCCCCTGCAGGCTTCTGGGGATTTTATACTTCCTAACATTCAGTGCTATTAAAGTTATCATAAAAGGACATTTTGTGGTATTAATTCTAGAAATAATGGAATATAGTTTATAATTTACGGTTCTGGAGCCAATTTATGAGTCTCTTGTCATCTCCCTATTTGAGGACATGGTTAGTCACTATGGAAGTGGGCACTTGGGACTGAACTGATTTGTATCTCAGCTGGACAACAACCAATAGTGTATCCATAGGTCTTTCATATGAATCAGATTACAGCTGTGCATTCACATTTGTATCAGTTTGCCAAATGTATTCACTGGTTTGTGCATTTTATAGTTTGTGCAGATATCTTGAAAGAATACAAAACATCACAGACACCCCTTGGCTCCTGTAGGAGCAGCTTAATAAGTGATAAGACATTTCCCCCCTTCAAAAAGTAAAAGTGTAGATTAAGCAATTATTACACATCAATTATCTATACAAGTCTCTGGCCCTCATTCAATTGCGATTTGGCCAAATAAATATGGCTCTATATAAGCACATAGTATTTTTTTTTTTTACAGAAGTTATTAGTTAGTAAAGACCATGCTTTTGGATAGCTCACTAACTAAAAACTTCTGTAAAAAAAAATTGCTATGTGATTTTATAGAGCCCTATTCAATTGGCCGAATCACATTTGAATGAGGCCCACAGACTGTGTAGGGCTAGGTGTGCAATGTAGTGTACTAGCCTATTAGGGACCAGGTCTCAGGAGCATGTTGCAGAATGAGAGATGGTCACTGTATGGTTTGTATGAGATACAGCACAGCAAGTGCAACAACAGCAAGTGCAACAAGAAGTCTGTGTCTTCGTGAGCTGTGGAGGGCAGACCCAAACAGGTAACTTCATAAAAAGGACATTTTAGAGCTGGAAAAGGTACAGAGGAGAGCAACAAAACTAATAAGGGGAATGGAGGGGCTGAGTTATGAAGAAAGACTAACCAAATTAAACGTATTTTCTCTAGAAAAAAGGCGTCTACGAGGGGATATGATTACCTTATATAAATACATCCAGGGTCAGTATAAAGATTTGTCGGGGGAGCTTTTTGTGCCAAGAGGTTTTCAACTGACAAGAGGACATCCCTTGAGGTTAGAAGTAAGAAGATTCCACCTTAAAGAAAGAAAAGGGTTCTTCACAGTAAGGGTGGTTAATCTGTGGAATTCTCTACCAGAGGAGGTGGTGACAGCGGATTCGATAGATAACTTTAAAAGGGGACAGGATTTATTTCTAATTAAAAAGGGAATTCAGGGTTATCATGGATAATTAGAGAGGCAGTATTGATCCAGGGAGAAGTTCAGTCGCCGGTGTCTGGGATCAGGAATTGTTTTTTTTTATTGTTTTTTTATATACAACTAATTAATTAATAGTTAATCCGCATATTGCAGATCAAAGGAGATCTTAAAAGGTTGAACTTGATGGACTGAAAGTCTTTTTTCAACCTTAAATACTATGGGCCTCATTCTATTATTGGCCGGAAAACGGCCGCAAAGCTGCAATTCCTTGCGGACGTCTTACGGCCCTGTGTAGAGCTACCTTTACCTTGCAATTGAAATAGACGGCGCCGCAAGGATATCCCCCTTATGGCCGGCCGCATATCTTGCAACCGGCCGCAAGGTCTGAAAACTTTAAATGCAAATATAAATTCAAGATGGCACTGTAAAGCTCTGTAAATGCTAGGGATCATAATGGGGGACATGAGGATTAATAGCAACCCCCTCTCAAGCTTGCACATCAGCCCAAATCCGATATTTCATTAACGGTTTATTTTCCGTCCAACAGCCTGGGCGGGTCTGAGGTGCTCCAAGCACTCTGGACTTTGTCCACGATATTTGACATGAATTAAAATAAAAATTATTTTCGGATTTGAGTGTAGGGGAATGTTGTGCTATTTTTGCTAACACCTACAATCACTTTATCGTCTCATCAGAGTGCAGGATGGCTTTATTATGTGCTTAATTGTGTGCTTGCAGGACCTTTTTGGTGCAAGTAAGCTGCGGCTCGGTTTTAGCCTTGCCGAGAGGGTTCCCGGAGCAATTGAATAGCAACCAGGGTTTTCTTGGGGCCAAAACTCTTGCGGCCGTTTAAGATCAAAGGCTTTCCTGCGGCGCGTGCGGCCGCAAGGGATAACAAGGCGCCGGCCGAAAGCCTGGCGGAGCCCCCGGCCGGAAGGAAATAGAATAGGCAAATAACCTGCGGCCGGTACTTGCGGCCCCGCATCTCCTACGGCCGATAATAGAATGAGGCCCTATATAACTATGTAACTATGTAATATATCTTGATTTTAGGCATGAAAAACAGAGTCTATAGGCACTTCTTGATAAAATAAAGAATAAAAAAGTAAATAGATACTCAGCACATACCTAGTAAAATCTAGAAACTTTCAATGTCCCTTTAATTATAACAGTCTGCACTGACCCCCGGACTATAATATATAAGGGACTGCTTGTTTAAAGTACCACTAAAGTGTAATATTTATAATATGCTGTTATTAAGGACTTGACTTGCTAATGTGCATAATGTTTTTATACACTTTTAAATAAATACTTACAACATTTAATTTATAACTGTTATATTCTACTTTGCTTTATCTATGACAAACATACAGTGTTTGTAGGAGTGGGAGGAACAGGGGATGCAGCTAAGATCTGTATTCATTTCTGTTAAAATGGCCTAGACAACATATTTTGATGGTAGAGTTAGGCCCCAAAATATAACTTGTCCCAAACTACAGAATGGCAGCCTAAAATTGAATTCCATATGATACAATCTGAGTCATTTAAATATGATATCCCTAAAATGCCTTTATGTTCTTGTCTTGTCTACCTGCATTACACACCTCACAACAAGTGAAGTTTTTACCAAACTACAGTGGTCCTTCGGTTGCATCCCGTAGCTGATAAGCGTAGGAGATTGGTGGAGACTTCGCACATTTCATAGTTATTTCTTCCCTCTTATTCTATCCTCCTTATCTCTAGTACTTGTCAGGTCTCTTCCCTCTTCAATCTCACTTGTGTTTCCCCTGCTTCCAGGACCACCATGAAATCTTACATATCCATCAGAAGCAGCATCAAAGCCCATCTTTGCATCTCCATCTCTAGATGTCTTTGCACCACCGATCCTCAATGGCTTTATCCTCCAATCCCATCCTGTTTGGTTTGATTACTGAGATATTAGATAACAAACAGGACACAGGGCCATCTTGTAATATAGAAAAACTGGATGAGGGATTCTCCTTCTCCATCCACCTGTCCTTTTAGGACAGTGGTGATCTTAAGAAAGCTGTCAACTGGCACCATCCATTGTCCAGGTGCAAACAAGAATATTTAACCATGTCCAGAAATCCTAAAGGCGCCTATAACTGATAAGTGTTCTACTGTTCAACATGAGATAATAATGGCACCAAATGATAAGATACAGAGGTCTACTGACAGTTTTATTAATTGAGTGATCACATCTTGTGAGATAGTATTCATCGAGACACTTTATATTAAATAAGGAACAAATTCTAGATGTAAAACACAGGAGTGATTTAGTTATAAGAATTGTCTAACAATTTGACCCTAAGTCTAATTTCAAAGTTATAATCTAATCATAGATGTAGGGAATGCCAGAAGAGTCAGAGTCTGTGTCAGACAGCAAAGAGGGGACTCTTGAAGGAGACGAGGTCAGAGAAGCGTGAAAGAGTCTGTTAGATAACCCGTAGTGACATAATTATCTCCCTGGTCCTACAAGGGATGCTGACAGGCCAGGTTTTCAATATCTCTCTCCCTAAGTACAAGTAGATCAATAAAAATAATTTAAACTGAGTAACACACGTGTATTAAAACAGAGAGGACCTGAATACATCATTTCTGGGCTGTTAACGGCCTTCGTATGGCCAAATTACCCACCACTATCCTTCTACTCATGATAGAAATATGGTTTAGTTGTTTAGTCGGTCAGTAGTGTCCAACTTTTTGTGACCCTATGGATGGCAGCACACTAGGCACATCTGTCAGACACTGCCCCTCCGAGCTCCATCAAGTGCATGTTCATTGATTCAGTGATATCATCTATCCATCTCCGCCTCTGCCTTCCCATTCTCTGTGTGTCTTAAATCTTTC
Source organism: Discoglossus pictus (assembly GCA_027410445.1). Lineage (NCBI taxonomy): Eukaryota > Metazoa > Chordata > Amphibia > Anura > Alytidae > Discoglossus > Discoglossus pictus. The sequence continues at coordinate 187,174,729 of CM050170.1, read as the reverse complement.
CCAGCATCAAAGTCTTCTCTATGGAATCCTGTCTTCTCATGATATGGCCAAAATATGTAAGCTTCACCCTCATGATCAAACTTTCCAATGAACAGTTTGGCTTAATTTCCTGTAGTATTGAGTTATTGGATCTTCTTTCAGTCCAAGGGAGTTTTCTACACAACAATTCAAAGGCGTGAATTCGACGCTCAGCCGTCTTTATGGTCCAGCTCTCACTTCTTCTACTACTGGTGATACCAGGGCTCTAACTATGCAGATATTTGTTGATAGTAATATATGTTTACTTTTCAATAGCTTTTCCAGATTTGCATAGCTTTCCTTCCAAGAAGCAAACATCACTTATGGCTGTATTCACCATTAGCAGAGATCTTGGATCCCAGAAAAAAAAATCTGTCACAGCCTCCACTTCTTCCCTATCTATTGGCCATAAACTGAGATTGTCAGGATTTTGTATTATGAAATATGGTGGTAATGAAGATGTTCACCAAAACTCTGAGCGTACCACCCTATGCTACGCAATCAGGATTGGGTAATATGTATAAAATAAACAGACTTATTGTTTTGAATTTTAAATATCACCATAATAATTCTAATTTCTGTAGTTTATTAAAATACTAAATTAATTTCCGCATCAGATTTTAATTAATACTAATATATGAACGTTACGCAGAGGCAGTTTCTACATTGCAACAATCTGCTTTGTAACATGATCCTGTCAATCATAATTATGAGTCGGATGTAAGGCTGCAGCCAGTGTTTGTTCCAAGATGGTTTCAAATCTTCTGTTTACTTTGGAGTTGTCGAGATCTGACATAGCAAAGTGTCTCTGGGTGACTTTCTGTTGCCACCAATGAGCTAATGGCACATACACTACAACTAAGCACCTTTTTTTGTGATGTTTCTGGCAAAACGTGTGACCTGTTGCCCCTCTGGGAGCGAGGGATCTGAGTCACCAGCGGAGCGGCCAGGTGGCAGGAAACCAGCCGTGATCCGGACAAAAGGTCACTGCGCAGGATCCCATGACACTAATATGGCAGCATGAAGCCAAAACTGCCAACTTTATAGAGCAGCCACTGGAAGTTTCCAACCAGCAAAAAGAACCGTGCAATAAATGGGTGGGAAAAATAAATATCCCATCGCAGAATTCTGGAAACATTCAATAATTTTTTTAATGATATTTAATCACATATTTTTGTGGAAGCTGAAAGTTCATGGCTAAAATTACAAGAAGCGCAGAAAAATAACACACTGCAAAACACAACTCTTCTGGGAATTTATGGAAACTATCAAAAAATATTAGTAATAGGATGAATAATTTAAAGTTTATTTAGTTATTTAGTACAGACAAAAGCCAATTTGAATTATAAAAAATAATTAAAAGCTATCTTCATGCACTGAACCCTTTCTTACTGCTGTTGTTTATTGTGATAAACAAATGAACATTAAGTATAATCTCTGAAGGGATTGCTCCTTATCATGAAAAGACAATGAATGTCCAAAACTGAAAAATTCTGGAGAAACAATAACTTGACAAGTGATTATACATTAACCAGAAATTTGGTATTTGGAGTTGAGTTAGGTAATTTTGGGTGGAAGCATTAGATAATTGAACTTTGTAGTAAGGTATTTTTGACCATATTTTATCTAGAAAGGCCCCCCCCATCTAACTGTCGTTACCAAAGGTCATTAATTACCGCCCTTGGTGGAGGGGATTAAGAAGAAGAGCATATCCTTCTGGATAAATAAGAGTCACAGAGATTTTTAATTGTTAAAGTTTATTAATATTCAAATTTTTTTCTTTATCCGCCCTCCACTGTGAGATAAATGGATGGCGCTAGATATATCTAGTTTGAGAGAGGCTGTTTCTAATACTTGGATTAAACTTTTTGGGAGACATGTTTTTTTTTTTGGAATGGAGGGTTTAGTTATTGCTCATTGTTCACTGGAAGGTTTGATCATGAGACTAAAGCCCAAATATTTTGTCCATATCATGAGAAGACAGGATTCCCTAGAGAAGACTCTGATGCTGGGAAAGATTGAAGGACACAAGAAGTGGGCAGCAGTGGCAGAGATGGATAGATGAGGTCATTGAAGCAATGAATAAGAGCTTGATGGAGCTCAGAGAGGCAGCAGGTGAGGATTTGCCTGGGGTGCTGTGGTCCATAGGGTCATGTAGAGTAAGACATGATTGAACAACTAAACAACAATAACAACATTTTTGTCAGCCTTGGATGGGATATCCATTTGTCATGCCTCCTTATCATATGTGCTAGTATATTTTAGTGTCATGCAAATATATTCTTGGGATATGATATATTGCTCCTTCTATTTTTATTGTCTTCAATTCATTTTTGCTTTAAAAATGAAATAATAGAGCCTGAAAAAGAAATGTTACATGATGGCCATTGTTTGTGTCTGTGAACTCACAGTATGGTCTGAGAGGTGGAGATCACAAAATAAATTAAGAAAATTTGGACTGTTTAAAAATTCCCAGTTGCCATCCTGATTTTGGACGCCAACATCTTCTGCTGCTGATGAATAAAAAACCTGGTCTTAAAGTGGCCAACAGTCAGGGACGCCATGACAGTTTTGGCGATTGAGGCAATGGTCACACTTTACTCAGTGGCGTAGCTGGAGCAGCAGGTAAGGGAAGTGTGTGGAAGGGAGACAAGGGCAGTGAATGAGAGGGAGAGTGGAGGAGACGAGAGGGAGAGTGGGGGAGAGGAGAGGGAGTGAGAAGGGAGAGAGAAGGGAGAGAGAGAAAGAAGGGAGAGAGACAGAGAAAAAGAGGGGACAGAGAGAGGGGCAGGATAGAGAGAGAAATGGAGAGAGGGAAGGAGAGAAAGGGAGGGAAGGGAGAGGGAGAGAGATAGGGAGATATAGAGAGAGGGGAGTAGGGGGAGAGAGAGAGGGGGGAGAGAAGGAGAGCGAAATGGAGAGAGAGAAAGAGAGAAATTCCAAATTTGAGGTTAGAAGTAAAAAGATTTCACCTTAAAGAAAGAAAAGGAATTCTCTACCAAAGGAGGTGGTGACAGCGGGTTAGATAGATAACTTTAAAAAGGGATTTGATATAAGGGGGTTGACTATTAAAAGGGCATTCAGGGTTATCCTGGATAATTAGAGAGGGAGTATTGATCCAAGGAGGAATCCAAGCCAAGATCTGGGGTAAAGAAGGATTTTTTTTATTTTCTCTTTTGAGACAATTGGCAAAGTTTCATTTTTTTTTTTTCTGTTTACTTTCTCTGGATCAATTAACAATTCATTTGCATATCGCAGACATGGGTGTAGGAGCCAAAAAAAATCTGGGGGGGGGGGGATATACTAAAAAAATACCACACAACTGCTTCTCTACATATAAACGAACACATTGAAAAATCTGGGGGGATTTGTCTCCCTCATCCCCCTCCCCCAGTTCCTACACCAATGATTGAAGATCAGAGGAGAACTAAAAAGGTTGAACTTGATGGACCAATTGCAATGTAACTATGTAAATGTGAGAGAGAAGGGAGAGGGAGACAAAAGGAGAGAGAGATAGAAGGGAGAGAGGGAGAAGGAGAGAGAGAGGGAAGAGATAAAGAAAGTGTGGGGAGAGGGGGGGAAAGAGAGATAGGAAGAGAAGAGAGAGAAAAACAGGGGGAGAGATAGAGAGAGGGAGGAAGAAAGGAGGGAGAGAGAGAGGGCAGAGAGAGAGAGGAGGAAGAGAGAAGGAGAGCAAGACAGAAGGAGAACGAGAGGGAGAAAGATGAAAGGAGAGGAGAGAGGGAGAAAGAGATATAGAGAAGGGAGAGACATAGATGATAGAGAGGGGGAAGGGGTAAAGAGAGAGAGGGAGAGAGAAAGAGAGGAGAGAGAGAAGGCAGAGACAGAGAGGATAGAGGGGGTGAGAGAGGAAGGAGAGTAAAAGAGAGGGGGTAGAGGGAGAGAGAGGTGAGAGAAAAGGGTTGGAGAGAAAGAGAGGAAGGGTAAGACAGATAGAGAGAGATAGAGAATGAGAGAGAGAAATAGAAGGGAGAGAGAAGGAGAGCAAGAGAGGGAGAGAGATGATAGGAGAGGAGAGAGGGAGAGAGAGAGAGAGAGAGAGAGGGGAGAGACAGAGATGATAGAGAGGGGGAAGGGGGTAAATAGAAAGAGAGGAGAGAGAGAGAGAGAAGGCAGAGACAGAGAGGATAGAGGGGGTGAGAGAGGAGGGAGAGAAAAAGAGAGGGGGAAGAGGGAGATAGAGGTGAGAGAAAAGGGTTGAAAAGAGAGAGAGGAAGGGTGTGACAAAGATAGAGAGGGATAGAGAATGAGAGAGAGAGAATGAGAGAGGGAAAGAGAAGGAAGAGAGAAGGAGAGCAAGAGAGGGAGAGAGACGATAAGAGAGGGAGAAAGAGAAAAAGAGAAGGGTAGAAAGAGAGAGATGTCAGAGACAGAGAGGATAGAGGGGGAGTGAGAAAGGAGGGGGAGAGAAAGGGGAGAGGGAGGAGAGAGAAATGAGAGAGAGAGAGAAAGACGGGGAAGAGGGAGAGAGGTGAGAGAAAAGTGTGGGGAGAGAGGGAGGGAGAGAGAGAAAGAGAGAGAGAGAAGGAGAGAGAGAAGGAGAGGGGAAGAAAAGGAGAGAGGGAGAGAGAAGGGGGAGAGAAAAAGAAAGAGAGGGGGAGATGTAGAGAGAGAGAGAGAGAGAGAGAAGGGAGGAGGAGGGAAGAGGAGAGAGAAGGGAGAAACGGAGAGAGAGATAATAAAGAGAGATAGAGAGGGAGAAAGAGAGGGGAGAGAAAGGGAAGAGAGTGAGGTGAGAGAGAAGGGAGGGGGAGATGGTAGGAAGAGGCAGAGAGAGAGAGAAGGGGGGCGAGAGAAAGAGAGAGGGGGAGTGAGAAAGAGGGGGGAGCGATGTGAGAGAGAGAAGGGGAGAGTGAGAGAGAGAAGGGAGAGACAAAGAGAAGGGGGGTGAGAGAGTATGGAAAGAAAGATAGAAGGTGGGGTGTGACAGAGTGAAGGGTATAAATATAGTTCCTTATTACTATAGTATATTATTTTACACCCAATTAGAGGTATAGAGCCATGATAAAATAACTATGAAGTGGAGGTTGTGAATTCAAATACCTTCAGTTCTGTCTTTTATCCTTACAATATATTCACTTAGGATGCAAGATACTATACTGTATATATATATATATATATATATATATATATATATATATACAGTGGATATAAAAAGTCTACACACCCCTGTTAAAATGTCAGGTTTCTGTGCTGTAAAAAAATGAGACAAAGATAAATCATTTCAGAACTTTTTCCACCTTTAATGTGACAAATAAACTGTACAACTCAATTGAAAAACAAACTGAAATCTTTTAGGTAGACGGAAGAAAAAATAAAATCATATGGTTGCATAAGTATGCACACCCTTAAACTAATACTTTGTTGAAGCACCTTTTGATTTTATTACAGCACTCAGTCTTTTGGGTATGAGTCTATCAGCATGGCACATTTTGACTCTTCTTTGCGAAAACACTCCAAATCTGTCAGATTGCGAGGGCATCTCCTGTGCACAGCCCTCTTCAGATCACCCCACAGATTTTCCATTGGATTCAGGTCTGGGCTCTGGCTGGGCCATTCCAAAACTTTAATCTTCTTCTGGTCAAGCCATTCCTTTGTTGATTTGGATGTATGCTTTGGGTCGTTGTCATGCTGAAAGATGAAGTTCCTCTTCATGTTCAGCTTTCTAGCAGAAGCCTGAAGGTTTTGTGCCTATATTGACTGGTATTTGGAACTGTTCATAATTCCCTCTTTCTTAACTAAGGCCCCAGTTCCAGCTGAAGAAAAACAGCCCCAAAGCATGATGCTGCCACCACCATGCTTCACTGTGGGTATGGTGTTCTTTTGGTGATGTGCAGTGTTGTTTTTGAGCCAAACATATCTTTAGGAATTATGGCCAAAAAGTTCAACCTTGGTTTCATCAGACCATAAAACCTTATCCCACATGCTTTTGGGAGACTCCAAATGTGTTTTTGCAAAATGTAGCCTGGCTTGGATCTTTTTCTTCATAAGAAAAGGCTTTCGTCTTGCCACTCTACCTCATAGCCCAGACATATGAAGAATACAGGAGATTGTTGTCACATGTACCACACAGCCAGTACTTGCCAGATATTCCTGCAGCTCCTTTAATGTTGCTGTAGGCCTCTTTGTAGCCTCCCAGACCAGTTTTCTTCTCCTCTTTTCATCAATTTTGGAGGGAGCTCAAGTTCTTGGTAATGTCACTGTTGTGCCATATTTTCTCCACTTGATGATGACTGTCTTCCCTGTGTTCCATGGTATATCTAATGCCTTGGAAATTATTTTGTACCCTTCTCCTGACTGATACATTTTAACAATGAGATCCCTCTGATGCTTTGGAAGCTCTCTGTGGACCATGGATTCTGCTGTGGGATGCGACTAAGAAAATTTCAGGAAAGACCAACTTGAGCAGCTGAACTTTATTTGGGGTTAATCAGAGGCACTTTAATTGATGGCAGGTGTATGCTGACTCCTATTAAACATGATTTGGAATGTGATTGCTTAATTCTGAACACAGCTACATCCCCAGTTATAAAATGGTGTGCAGACTTATGCAACCACATTATTTTTATTTTTTATTTTTCTTCCCTCTACCTAAAATATTTCAGTTTGTTTTTCAATTGAGTTGTACAGTTTATAGGTCACATTAAAGGTGGAAAAAGTTCCGAAATTAGTTATCTTTGTCTCATTTTTTTACAGCACAGAAACCTGACATTTTAACAGGAGTGTGTAGACTTTTTATATCCACTGTATGTATAGATAGATAGATAGATACAGTGGGGGGGGGGGGGGGGGTATTTGATCCCCTGCTGATTTTGAACGTTTGTCCACTGACAAAGAAATGACCAGTCTATAATTTTAATGGTAGGTGTATTTTCACAGTGAGAAACAGAATAACAAAAAATAAAACAAGAAAAACGCATGTCAAAAAAGTTATAAATTTATTTGCAGGTCAGTGAGGGAAATAAATATTTGATCCACTATTAATTAGCAAGATTTCTGGCTCCCAGGTGTTTTTTACACAGTTAACGAGCTGAGATTAGGAGCACTTTCTTAAAGGGAGTGCTCCTAATCTCAGCTCATTACCTGTATAAAAGATACCTGTCCAAAAGCAATCAATCAATCAGATTCCAAACTCTCCACCATGGCCAAGACCTAAGAGCTGTCCAAGTATGTCAGAGACAAGATTGTAGACCTACACAAGATTGGAATGAGCTATAAGCCCATCGCCAAGCAGCTTGGTGAGAAGGTGACAACAGTTGGTGGAATTATTCGCAAATGGAAGAAACACAAAATAACTGCCAGAATCCCCCTGTCTGATGCTCCGTGGAAGATCTCACCTTGTGGAGTTTCAATGATCATGAGAACGGTGAGGAATCAGCCCAGATCTACACGGGAGGATCTTTTTAATGATCTCAAGGCAGCTGGGACCATAGTCACCAAGAAAACAATTGGTAACACACTACGCCGGGAAGAACTGAAAGGTACCCCTGCTCAAGAAAGCCCATGTACAGGCCCGTCTGAAGTTTGCCAATGAACATCTGAATGATTCAGAGGAGAACTGGGTGAAAGTGTTGTGGTCAGATGAGACCAAAATCAAGCTATTTGGCATAAACTCAACTTGCGGTGTTTGGAGGAGGAGGAATGCTGCCTATAACCCGAAGAACAACATCCCCACTGTCAAACATGGAGGTGGAAACATTTTGCTTTGGCAGTGTTTTTCTGCTAAGGGGACAGTACAACTGCACTGCATCAAAGGGACGATGGACGAGGACATGTACTATCAAATCTTGGGTGAAAACCTCCTTCCCTAAGCCAGGGCATTGAAAATGGGTCATTCCAGCATGACAATGACCCAAAACACACAGCCAAGGCAACAAAGGAGTGGCTCAAGAAGAAGCACATTAAGGTCCTGGAGTGGCATAGCTGAAGGTTTGAGTTGCCAAAAATCTGCCTCGAAACCTTAATGACTTGGAGAGGATCTACAAAGAGGAGTGGGACAAAATCCCTCCTGAGGTGTGTGCAAACCTGGTGGGAAACTACAAGAAACGTCTGACCTCTGTGATCGCCAACAAGGGTTTTGCCACAAAGTACTAAGACAAATCAATTTATAACTTTTTTGACATGCATTTTTCTTCTTTTTTTGTTTTTTTTATTCTCACTGTTAAAATACACCTACCATTAAAATGATAGACTGATCATTTCTTTGTCAGTGGACAAAAGTTCAAAGCAGGGGATCAAATACATTTTTCAGGAAGGAGCTGCTTCAGGATATGGGCTAGATGGCTTTTAGTAAGTGACTCTGTCCCAAGCATTGAATAGGAAATGTTTTTAATCATGTATCCTCACTAAGAAGTATTAGGTATCCATATTGGCGGATTACCCATTAGACCTACTAGGCAACTGCCTAGAGGCACCTCCCTGTGAGGGGTGCCCGTTTTTGGGCGTAAACCACTTTAAAACTAGTTTCTGGTTTAAAAAATGCACTAGAACTAGAATTACAACAGGAAAAGGAAGTGACTGAGAGAGCTATGTCAGAATGTAAGTGGTGAGTAGATAGATAGATAGATAGATAGATAGATAGATAGATAGATAGATAGAAAGAATTGCACACATCCGTAGGATTTATTTACACACATCTAATACTGTGTAATGCCTCATTTGGCATCAATGACCACGTGCAGTCTTTTGTAATAGCTGTCTATGAGGCCCCGTATTCTTGCAGGTGGTATAGCTGCCCATTCGTCTTTGCAAAATACCTCCAGGTCATGCAAAGTCTTTGGCCGTCTTGCATAAACCGCATGTTTGAGATCTCCCCCAGAGTGGCTCGATGATATTAAGGTCAGGAGACTGTGATAGCCACTCCAAAACCTTCACCTTTTTCTGCTGTAACCACTGGAGGGTCAAGTTGGACTTGTGCTTAGGTTCATTGTCATGCTGGAACGTCCAAGAGGGTCCCATGCGCAGCCTTTGTGCATAAGAATGCACATTTTCTGCCAGTATTTTCTGATAACATGCTGCATTCATCTTGCCATCAATTTTCACAAGATTCCCCGTGCCTTTAGAGCTCATACCCCCCAAAACATCAATGAGCCACCACCATGCTTCACAGTGGGGATGGTATGCTTTTCACTATAGGCCTTGTTGACCCCTCTCCAAACATAGCGCTTATGGTTGGGCAGATTGTAGCCAGGCTTTTTTTGTGGCATTGGCACAGTAAAGGCTTTTTTCTGGCAACTCGACCATGCAGCACATTTTTGTTGAAGCATCGTCGTATTGTGCTCCTTGAAACAACCACACCGTCTTTTTCCAGAGCAGCATGTGTTCCTCCTGAGGTTACCTGTGAGTTTTTCTTTGTATTCCGAACAATTCTTCTGGCACTTGTGGCTGAAATCTTTCTTGGTCTACTTGACCTTGGCTTGGTATCAAGAGATAATAGAATTTTCCACTTCTTAATAAGTGATTGAACAGTACTCACTGGCATTTTCAATGCTTTGGATATCTTTTTATATCCTTTTCCCTCTTTATGAAGTTCCATTACCTTGTTATACAGGTCTTTTGACAGTTCTTTTCTGCTCCCCATGGTTCAGTATCAAGCCTGTGAGAGCTAAAAAACTCATTGACTATTTATACACAGACACTAATTGTAATTTAAAAAGCCACAGGTGTGGGAAATTATCCTTTGATTGCCATTTTAACCCGTGTGTGTCACCTTGTGTTTCTGTAACATGGCCAAACATTCAAGGGTATGTCAGCTTTTGATCAGGGCCATTTGGGTGATTTCTATTATCATTATGATTAAGTGTGCAGATCTGGTGAGTGTTGGTGACATTTCCTGTAATTTGCTCACACAGCAAGAGAGCAATGCACACATACAGAAAAGGGAAAAAATGGATGTGTGCATACCTTGTGCATGCACTCGCAGGGGCTCCTCCACCTCACTGCCCAGGGGCTCCAAAAAGGTAGATCCTGCACTGGGTATCCATAATATTAGTATAATGTCCTGCTCCCATTTCCCTCACTCAGGAGCCTAATAGCACTTAGTCTTGTGCAGAAAGCTAATGTTCACTTTTCAACTGTTACTGTTGCCATGACAACCCATACCACCACAGCACTTCACTTCAGGGTTATCCCCATCAAAGCTGTCATCACAATCTTGCTCTAGATAACTTGCTAACCAAAATCGTAAAAATATTTTCATTTGATTTAGATTAATTGAAGGAGATGTATTAGATTTTTTATTTGATATGAGGCTCAGCTGCACAGAAGAAAGACTACATGAGTAAATGAAAATATGAAATTTAACTTTATTGATAATTGACAGATATTTTATTGGTATTAGCGCCAATATTTTTTTTTCCTCCACCCTATGTGATTTGACTTGCAAGCACATTGAAGGAATTGAGCAAACTGGCACTGTTTTAAATTCACAAAAACAGTCAAAGGAGAGGAATCTTAGAACGAACACCTAATTAGGCTTTCTCTGTAGGACTCATAATCCATTCAGACAGCACTTGTGCCCTTCACAGGAGTAAATGTCTGGTAGTATATCAGTCTGGTCTCACTCAGTAGAGTGAACCAGCCCCAAAATACCAGGATATTTTACCCTGAACAGGTGAAACTGCAAACCCCGGACGTACGTTTCAGCCCCTCCTGGGCCTCATTAGTGAGCTGGAGTCTGGAGTCCCCTATGACTGATGAGGACCAAGAGAGGCTGAAATGTACATGTGGGGTTTGCGGTAAGGTTCCAGTCCTAGCTCACCTTGACCTCATATTTGGGGCATCAAAATACTGATATGTAGATCTGTACCAAGTCCAACTGACCCGGCATCCGTTGGTTGCTTGCGCCTGATCTAACATGTCATTATTTCAAAGCACCACTGAACTGTCCTATTTATCATATGCGGTTCTGAAAAACTTGACTTAATTGTGAGCAAAGTTATAAAAAATAACTGTGCCTTTAACTTTGAATTATTGTATTCAGTTTTGCTAAAATTACAGCAGACGTGTTGTCTTTCTTCCTAACAGGATTAGACTATGAGCAGTGCTGAATCTACCTTTTTGGAGCCCCTAGGCAGTGAAGTGGAGGAGCCCCTACAAGCACATGCACAAGGTATGCACACACCCATTTTTCTCTTTTCTGTTGGTGTATATCGCTCTCAATGTCCCCATAACCACTTTTTTAACAACATAGCTACTCATGCACATGCCAAGCTATTACTTGTTTATTAAATGTATTTGATGTTGGGCATGTCTGTGAACTGCAGTATTTTGTTTTTAAGCCTGAAAATATTTTTAGGGTTTTTAAGCTAAATAAGGAGTTCCCTTCACAGGAAAGCACCCCTAGGCAGTTGCCTAGTTGGCCTAATGGGTAATCTGGCCATAGCTATAAGGAATTGGAGGGATCACAGATTCAGTTTTCTGAAATGACTGATACTTTACATAGTCACTTAACATTACAACAGAATTGAAGAGTAAGTCCCAGTAGGATAACCCTCCCACTCAAGCTACAGGTAGAATAGTAGTATAGAATGGAATCCCCCAGGACCAAAGCAAGATCAGTTCAATGTATGCATTTCTTTATTTTATTATATACTTCACTGGTATGTACATTTTCCTCAAAGTCATGCACCAGTTGTACTTTAGAATACAATTATTCCTATATTATTCTGTAGGTCATATCTACTAAGACAGAACATTTCCCAGAGTTCTCCACAATATCACCATTTAGTCCATTTAGCCCCTGCCCTAAAGAAGTAGTAAAACGCTTGTGAGAATTACAAAGCACTTTCTGAGGACTTGGCACTGCCAGCGCTTGTATGTGTCGTGCAGATACTCTAATCAGAACAACTCAGGATTAGTCTTATACTTATCTCCTAATATTTGATGTACTAACTCTGACAATATTTGACTAACTTGTCATGCCAAAAAAAAAAAAAACTCCACCTATTACAGAAAATACAGCTCTGTGAAAGTTCAAGCTCAGTATGACGAACCTGCTGGACATGGGCACATTGGGGCTGGTCATGGGGCAAGTACATAGACAGAAAGTTAATAGCCCGTCAGGTTATATTACGCTAGTTAAACATGATTATTACACAGCTGGTGTTCTGGGAGCTGTTACTTTGTGGCATATTTGAACGTAACCAAACTCCTAAGCAAATATTCATAAAACCTAAATAAATAAAAATGTTAATGGCCTTTACTGGATAATTTGTGAGAAAGCTTCCATGGAAAGGGGATAAATTATATTCAAATGAACTGTGCCTGTGAAAGGCCCACGTTATAGTTAGTAGATGTTAGTAATATTTCACACTATCATTTAGCATATAGTCGGCAAAAAAGTGATAGAAGCCACCACCATGCAGAGTACTGTAAATAAATAGTACATTTGTGATCAGATTTGAATGTCTAAAAATAAGTTACAAAACGTGGTTCCTGCTCAGAAGAAATAGTTATCGCACTGCACTCTGGGAAACTGGCTGGGGACATGCAAATGAGTCCCCAATGCATCATTGCTCTATTGCTCTTAAATCAAATATACTTTGTACATAGTTCGTTTTAAGAATATGTTCACTGTATTAGACAGATTTATAGCATAGCATAGGATGGATTATGGACAAGCTAGGAGACCTATATAGATTTTAACATTAGGTGAGAACCAATAGTACCATATACTCAGGCCATCTTGTCTACCTGGCTTTAACAGACTTTGCAAAGGTCCAGTTACTTCTTATTTACACCAAATAGGCATGCTCTCCCTATTACCCCCATGCTCTTTATATCAACCCCCAATGTGTATTTACACCAGTTAGGCATGCTCTCCCTATTACCCCCCAATGTGTATTTACATCAGTTAGGCATGCTCTCCCTATTAGCCCTAATGTGTATTTGCACCAGTTAGGCATGTTCTACCTATTAGCCCTAATGTGTATTTGCACCAGTTAGGCATGTTCTCCATATTACCCACAATTTGTATTTACACCAGTTAGGCATGCTCTCCCTATTACCCACAATGTGTATTTACACCAGTTAGGCATGCTCTCCCTATTACCCACAATTTGTATTTACACCAGTTAGGCATGCGCTCCCTATTACCCCCCAATGTGTATTTACACCAGTTAGGCATGCTCTCCCTATTACCCCCAATGTGTATTTACATCAGTTAGGCATGCTCTCCCTATTACCCCCAATGTGTATTTACACCAGTTAGGCATGCTCTCCCTATTACCCCCAATGTGTATTTACACCGGTTAGGCATGCTCTCCATATTACCCACAATTTGTATTTACACCAGTTAGGCATGCTCTCCCTATTACCCCCAATGTGTATTTACACCAGTTAGGCATGCTCTCCCTATTACCCACAATTTGTATTTACACCAGTTAGGCATGCTCTCCCTATTACCCCTAATGTGTATTTACACCAGTTAGGCATGCTCTCCCTATTACCCACAATTTGTATTTACACCAGTTAGGCATGCTCTCCCTATTACCCACAATTTGTATTTACACCAGTTAGGCATGCTCTCCCTATTACCCACAATTTGTATTTACACCAGTTAGGCATGCTCTCCCTATTACCCCCCAATGTGTATTTACACCAGTTATGCATGCTCTCCCTATTACCCCCCAATGTGTATTTACACCAGTTATGCATGCTCTCCCTATTACCCCCCAATGTGTATTTACATCAGTTAGGCATGCTCTCCCTATTACCCCCAATGTGTATTTACACCAGTTAGGCATGCTCTCCCTATTACCCCCAATGTGTATTTACACCAGTTAGGCATGCTCTCCCTATTACCCCCAATGTGTATTTACACCAGTTAGGCATGCTCTCCCTATTACCCCCCAATGTGTATTTACACCAGTTATGCATGCTCTCCCTATTACCCCCCAATGTGTATTTACATCAGTTAGGCATGCTCTCCCTATTACCCCCAATGTGTATTTACACCAGTTAGGCATGCTCTCCCTATTACCCCCAATGTGTATTTACACCGGTTAGGCATGCTCTCCCTATTACCCACAATTTGTAATTACACCAGTTAGGCATGCTCTTCCTATTACCCACAATTTGTATTTGCACCAGTTAGGCATGTTCTACCTATTACCCCCAATGTGTATTTACACCAGATAGGCATGCTCTCCCCATAACCCCCCAATGTGTATTTACACCAGATAGGCATGCTCTCCCCATAACCCCCCAATGTGTATTTACACCAGTTAGGCATGCTCTCCCTATAACCCCCCAATGTGTATTTACACCCGTTAGGCATGCTCTCCCTATTACCCCCAATGTGTATTTACACCAGTTAGGCATGCTCTCCCCATAACCCCCCAATGTGTATTTACACCAGTTAGGCATGCTCTCCCTATTACCCCAATGTGTATTTACATCAGTTAGGCATGCTCTCTCAATTACCCCCCAATCTATATTTACATCAGTTAGGCATGCTCTCCATATTACCCCCCAATGTGTATTTGCACCAGTTAGGCATGCGCTCCCTATTACCCCCAATGTGTATTTACATCAGTTGGGCATGTTCTCCCTATTACTCCCAATGCGTATTTACATCAGTTAGGCATGTTCTACCTATTAGCCCCAATGTGTATTTGCACCAGATAGGCATGCTCTCCCTATTACCCCCAATGTGTATTTACACCAGTTAGGCATGCTCTCCCTATTACCCACAATTTGTATTTACACCAGTTAGGCATGCGCTCCCTATTACCCCCCAATGTGTATTTACACCAGTTAGGCATGCTCTCCCTATTACCCCCAATGTGTATTTACATCAGTTAGGCATGCTCTCCCTATTACCCCCAATGTGTATTTACACCAGTTAGGCATGCTCTCCCTATTACCCCCAATGTGTATTTACACCGGTTAGGCATGCTCTCCATATTACCCACAATTTGTATTTACACCAGTTAGGCATGCTCTCCCTATTACCCCCAATGTGTATTTACACCAGTTAGGCATGCTCTCCCTATTACCCACAATTTGTATTTACACCAGTTAGGCATGCTCTCCCTATTACCCCTAATGTGTATTTACACCAGTTAGGCATGCTCTCCCTATTACCCACAATTTGTATTTACACCAGTTAGGCATGCTCTCCCTATTACCCACAATTTGTATTTACACCAGTTAGGCATGCTCTCCCTATTACCCACAATTTGTATTTACACCAGTTAGGCATGCTCTCCCTATTACCCCCCAATGTGTATTTACACCAGTTATGCATGCTCTCCCTATTACCCCCCAATGTGTATTTACACCAGTTATGCATGCTCTCCCTATTACCCCCCAATGTGTATTTACATCAGTTAGGCATGCTCTCCCTATTACCCCCAATGTGTATTTACACCAGTTAGGCATGCTCTCCCTATTACCCCCAATGTGTATTTACACCAGTTAGGCATGCTCTCCCTATTACCCCCAATGTGTATTTACACCAGTTAGGCATGCTCTCCCTATTACCCCCCAATGTGTATTTACACCAGTTATGCATGCTCTCCCTATTACCCCCCAATGTGTATTTACATCAGTTAGGCATGCTCTCCCTATTACCCCCAATGTGTATTTACACCAGTTAGGCATGCTCTCCCTATTACCCCCAATGTGTATTTACACCGGTTAGGCATGCTCTCCCTATTACCCACAATTTGTAATTACACCAGTTAGGCATGCTCTTCCTATTACCCACAATTTGTATTTGCACCAGTTAGGCATGTTCTACCTATTACCCCCAATGTGTATTTACACCAGATAGGCATGCTCTCCCCATAACCCCCCAATGTGTATTTACACCAGATAGGCATGCTCTCCCCATAACCCCCCAATGTGTATTTACACCAGTTAGGCATGCTCTCCCTATAACCCCCCAATGTGTATTTACACCCGTTAGGCATGCTCTCCCTATAACCCCCCAATGTGTATTTGCAGCAGTTAGGCATGCTCTCCCTATTACCCCCAATGTGTATTTACACCAGTTAGGCATGCTCTCCCCATAACCCCCCAATGTGTATATACACCAGTTAGGCATGCTCTCCCTATTACCCCAATGTGTATTTACATCAGTTAGGCATGCTCTCTCAATTACCCCCCAATCTATATTTACATCAGTTAGGCATGCTCTCCATATTACCCCCCAATGTGTATTTGCACCAGTTAGGCATGCTCTCCCTATTACACCCAATGTGTATTTACACCGGTTAGGCATGTTCTCCCTATTACCCACATTTACACCAGTTAGGCATGCTCTCCCTATTACCCACATTTACACCGGTTAGGCATGTTCTCCCTATTACCCACATTTACACCAGTTAGGCATGCTCTCCCTATTACCCACATTTACACCAGTTAGGCATGCGCTCCCTATTTCCCCCAATGTTTATTTACACCGGTTAGGCATGTTCTCCCTATTACCCACATTTACACCAGTTAGGCATGCTCTCCCTATTACCCACAATGTGTATTTACACCAGTTAGGCATGCGCTCCCTATTTCCCCCAATGTTTATTTACACCGGTTAGGCATGCTCTCCCTATTAACCCATATGTGTATTTGAAGACCCTAACGGCTGCGTGCTTGAAATTTGGCCGAGTTACGTTGCTATTAAATTAGAATGAGCTGCGAGCTACGGGCTTGAGATGCAAATCGTAGCTCGTTCGTAGAATGTTGGATTTGCGGCCTTGCGGTTGTTCAATCAGTGCCGACCGTAGTTACGGGTTTAGACGGAGCCAATGAAAAAAGAGAAAACGTCAGCGTTATTTCACTGACAAAGGGGAGGGTACATTTCAAAGTCTTCAATTACAGTTTGTGATCAGACCCACATTCCACAATAATGCAATATTAATAAATATTAATAAAGCAGTAAATATGATATTCTATCACATGCGAGTTCCATTATATGTATCAACACATTGATTGCCGGGATCGATATAACACGGAAATCAAACATGTATGCGTGTTACGTGTTAGCTCGCGGGTGATTTCATTGAGTAGTGTGATTGGAACTGTAGCGGTTACGGGCTTGACAGATCAAAGGATTTGCGGGCTGGGAACCTCCACGTTCACGTCCCGTAGGTATTTTTCGGCCTTGCTGCGTTCTAACCCACAAGTCGTCTGCAGCCTGCGTTACGGGGCTAATTTAATAGCCGTAAGTCCTACTTTCAACGTTACGGGCTTCGTTTTAACACATAGCCCTAATTTAATGAGGCTGTTTGTGTAACACTTGTACTTAAACACTTTATACCTGCCATGATAACCTGGTCACATTATCATTAAAGTGATTGGTGCCACCTAACACTCTATTAACGTTTGCTTTCTAGCACCTGGCACGCTGAATGCCATAAGATAATAATTCCTCCGTGCTCGTTCCTAAGTGCGCTCCCAGCTGCATTTATCAGATGTTAGTCACTGCGTGGGATTACGCCACAGATTTAGGATATAATGCAGCAATTACAGTCAAGCACAGTGATCAAAGGGCCACTTTCGTCCCAACTGTCCAACCAATCATATAAGAGATCAATGGCGTTTGGGAAACACTTCTTGTGTTTGTGAAGATTGTAACAAACTAATATTAGCACATGTGTAACACATGGGTGTATATACTTTAGACTGCTAGTCTTTTGGAGACTGAGCAAGAGGAATAACCTACTGGTACTCATACGACTCATAGTGGCAGTCTTTCAAATTAACTGAGTAGAGATGTTGTCTGAATCCAAGGTTCCTCTCAGGTATCTAGTATTGGTAGAAACATAAGCAGATGTCTGCCGTAATTAAAGAAAAGAAAGAATGTAACAATTAAAAATGAAATGCTGTATGTATTTATTTTTTTTTAAACATTTTGTCTGTTACAAAGTCCCGTTTCTCACAAGAGCATACTATAAAAACAAAATTAACTTACATTTTAGTAAATTTATTTTGGTTTTATTTAATTTTTAATAATTAAATGCAAAATGACATACCAACAGAGAGAATGCCTTTAAAAGTAACCCATAGCTTCTCACTCCTTCCACACACCCATATGGCCATAATCTATGGAACTAATAGATGTCAAATATGTTTTTCAAATGAAATAATGAAAGTGGAAAACTCCAGTCCAGATTTATATGTGGATTCAGCAGTTGTTGGCCTAGTAAATTTATAATATAAGGACCTGGAAATAATAATAGGGAAAAAGCTCCAGCTAAATAACATACACGTTTTAATTTTATTTAGTGGATATAGCCCACAGAAATCCCTAGATGTGTCCTGCACCTCTAGATACAGGGTGAAAACGTATGTGGAAAAAGTGTTTTACTTTTTAAAGTTGATGCTGAGTTATGATCAATTGAAGTCAGGCTATTTCAGTGTGTTGCCTCTGCCTGATTGAGTAAATATCTCTGTACCGCGCAGAACATAATGAATATTAATTAGAATCTGTTGTAGAGACTTTGAATCAGGCAGTGTAAGTGATTTTTAACTATGTGTAAATACACTAGGAGCTTGCATTGCAATAGATCAGGTGGCACATAGTTACTATTGCATTTTTTCTTTACGTTTAAGAAATCAGAAATGTGTCCATTAATAGACTTAACGAACATATTATTCAACAGAAAGCTAGTAATTAGAAAAAAGTTGCAAAAGTGAACAAAAAAATGCAAATTTTATTTAAAATGTGGCAATTTGGGAAGAACCCCACCCCACCAGGGCAGGAGAGGGGGCATGCAATTAGCTGTAGGACATTGTTGCACCAATCCTGAGCACTGAGCCCATTTGGTGTGCCAATTTTATCCAATAAATATAATTAGGTTTTATGGGCAACCCTGCATTAATTGATAACAATGTTACACAATACTAATTGAGAAATTACATATTATAAACTGAATTACAAAATTAAGTTATTCCACCATCCTTTAAATACAAATTATTCACAAACTCAGGGTTCTTCCCAGGTCACGTCTGCAACCACAAGGATATTTTTCCTCCTTTGTCAAACACATGAAGCAGCCAAGTAAAATATTTAGAAATGTCGCAGAAAACAAGAAAATACCCATGTTATGCAAGTGTTTCCCTGGCACTGGGCACTTACGTATGAAGGGAATCCCTCATGTTTTAGGGGCACTTATTACCAGGATTTATTCTTCTTGCTGCTGTTATACACAGAGAAGATGGAATAACAATGAGGGATGTTCTCCCACCAAGTTACATTAATGTCGTTTGAAAGACAAATTCTTAGGGTCAAATCCCAAGAGTGTCGAAGTCTGAGAATATCCCTCTGCTTTGTATGCTGACATATTGAGGATGGTAAAGGACTATTGTGGTTTTGGAAAACCTAATTTGTTTCTACATAACTAAGAAAATTAGCAATGAGCAACAAGCTCCATATAGTGGCACAATCCAAAATATATGGCAGAACCCAAAACCACATGGATTTCCTTAAGAGGAACTGCTCCTGATGTCAGGAAATCAATATGATACCATGATCACTTTACCTATCCCCCAATGTACTAGGGGCACTGGACAAAGAGGTGGTTTTCCCATTTCTGAAAGATTAGTTGGTCGTTACTTACCCACTGGACACCAGGGAAAATGTTAGTGACATGGGAGGTCTAAATGAGCCTCTGCTGTCCACCCTGCCTATAGGAAATATGGCTCTTTCATATGAAGAATCTCTAGTCCATGTAAATCACTTGAAACACATGACAACAAAAACATTTCAAAGCAAATGTTTTTTTTTTCAAAATTAAAAATGACTAGTATCAAAAATAATAAAAGCTGTGCTCCCATTCAGAACCTATCTCACTTCTTGACCCCTCTCTATAAGGTGCGTATGTAGGTCACAGCCACCTACACATAATGAGTCAGTTCAGGGCACTCAAAGCCTTCTGTGTTGGTCACCTTTTGTATTTCTAGAAGGTGGGTTAACTGGTGGTCCAGTGGTTAGGATTCAGTGCTTTCACTGCTGCAACCTGGGTTTGATTCCAGTCAGGGAACCAAGAAGTCTCACCACCCTGAAGCCATGCAGGATTGGGCCTGGTCAATACTTGGATGGGAGACCACCTAGGAATACCAGGAGCTGTATGCTGTTGCCCACTGTAGAAGGAACCGGAAACCCACTCCAGTATCTCTGCCATGAATACCAAATAGATCAGCATGGTGTGTTGCAGTCCATTAGGTCACAGAGAGTGGGACACAACCATATAACACACACATAAGGTGTGTAGCTTTGCCACTGCCACCTAAACATAACGAGTCATTTGAGGTGACAGCCCTCCTTGCAGGGCCCTCACCGCCTCCCGTTGGCCTCATTTGTGTCTCAGCTCTCCGGGTTTGCAATCTCTTGAAGTCTCTGCAGACTGGACTTTCCTGCAGCCTAAACATGCAACTTCTAACTGTGTTTCAGTATTCACTCTGCTTGGCATCACCCAGTCTCTGGAGATATAAATCTAAACGCCATCTTTGCTTCTGTTATGATTTTCTGTTTTTCTCCAAGATGACTGCCCCCATAATCAGGCACCGGTTCTACATCTCTGGTGCCCCTAGGCACAGCAGTTTCCTCCCTCTTAAAACTCTATAGTTCCAGGCGTTCACCCCCCACTAGTAACGAGTCTGTGGACTGCAGTATTTCCTTTTTTAAGCCAAGGAACATTTTGAAGTGTTTAATGAGGAGCTCTTCACAAGGAAACCCACCTTAGGCGGCTGCCTAACTAGCCTAATAAGAAATCTGGCCATGTCCATAAAGTAAATATGTCCTTCAGTGGCGCTCAGCACCTTTAAATACAGTTATAGCTTTTGGATATATTCACTAAGCTGAGAGGTTTCTCACTAGTGCAGCGAGACCTCTGGTTTTTATGTTATTCTGTGCAGCCTATTTACTGGAATACGGCTTCATAGAAGAAGATAAGGATTCTAGTCTCACCTTATTCAATATAGCTCTGTGTAACTCAATATTTCAGGTTTCTTTTCCTTTTGGGGTCAGTATGACTAAGGTATTTAAATTAAAAAGCTGGTATTTTGTGTTGCAGCAAGCAGGGTGCTTCAGCATTTGCAGGGAGCTTGTGCTTTTTGGACCTTTCAAAATGAGCAGAGTTAAGGAAGCTCAAGACAGCAGTGGGGTGCATTCACTGAGTTACAGAAAAACTGTTCTAAAACAATGAAATATGCATCATTTTTAAAAAGTTAATATTTTGGTGTTCTTTTGTATTTTTTATGGCCAGTGTGAGGCAGGGTAGCACTGATAAAAGCAATTACTAACATTTGTAAATGGTGGTCTGTGTAAATAAGGGTTGGAAACCGCTAGATATTGTTATGTTTTTTTTGTGAACTGACACATAATCCTGTATATTTTTATTCCAGGGAATACATCACATATATAATTGTCAGTGTATGTAACTTTTGCGATGTTGGTCACGGTTTGCGTCCCTCGCAAAGCGAGGCGAGCCGTTGACGCATGCATGACTTAGGCTGCAATGAGTGCCGAAGCGAGGCATGTAGCTGAGGCACTCGTGACTTAGGCTGCAATGAGCACCGAAGGCGGCTGAAAAACGTAAACATTCTGAAACTGGAGGAAAATGAGGCTGAACCACACCAGGCACGCGGGACTTTGAAAATAAAACAAACGGCCACTCAAACATTCAGCACACACACAGAGGAGAAAAACACAGGGAAGGGACAGGGTGAGGTGGTGGAAAGAGAAACATGGCATTCCCAAGCACAAAACTTGCAGGTTAATGAAAAAGTACAGTTGGCCTGAGATAAGGGTCGCAATGAGCGCCAAAGGAGAAGGCGCTCATCACGGGTCTCACAATGAGCACCGCGAGAGTGACAGGCTTGCAATGAGTGCCAAAGGCACTCATTGCGAGACCCACGATGAGCGCCAAAGGCGCTCAGCCTAAGGCTCGCGATGAGCGACGAAGGTGCGGGGCTCGCAATGAGCGACGAAGGTTCTCAGAGGAGCAAAAGCCTCACATTGTGTGACAAACAGCATTGCCAGCCTAACAATTTTAATCCCGTCATTCTTGACAGGCAAGTAGCTAGTACAATATATTAATTCACCTCAATGACCTGCTGTAGATGGGCTGTTGTAAGCACCAGATAAAGTGAGACCACCAAGAAATGGTGGCACGTTGTTGGAGCGCTGGAGAACAGCGCGCCATCCTGAGGGAGCCGACAAATGCTTGCGCCCACATGCGTGCCCAGAAAAGAGTGCGCCCGACAACTGAGTGCCACCCTGCCAGAGAGGTAGAGGATGGGGTGCAGGGGAGAGAGGGGATCGGGTGCAGGAGGAAGAGGATGAGGAGAAGGGACAGAGAGAGAGCATGAGTGCAGGGGACAGAGAGAGAGCATGAGTGCAGGGGACAGAGAGAGAGCATGGGACAGAGTGTGGAGATGGGGTGCAGAAGTGGAGCATTGATGCCTTCTAACCTGCAGTCTCTCTGGCAGATCGGGATGCAGGGTGGTACGCAGTTGTCGGGTACGCTCTTTTCTGGAGTGCAGATGTGGGCGCGCGCATTTGTCTGCGCCCACAGGACGGAGCGCTGTTCTCCCCAGCTCAAAAGTCGGTGTGCCCCAAGAAATGTGTGCTTATGATGTAAACAACAAAATTAATTTTACAGGTCTCATGTGCTGGGTGTGTCTCCACCTATCTCTTTTCAAGTGACTCACACTGTTTGTCTGGAAGACATTAGTTATGAGTTCCTTTCACCTGGTGACTTGCTAATGATTAAGAAGTTGTGACTCTCTCCCTATATCCCTGGTCTGTGAGCATCTGTTACCAGTGGTGGCACGTCTTTGGCACGCTGGAGAACAGGTCGTCGTCATCAGGGCGCCGAGAACTGCACCCTGATGACGCTCTGCGCTCCAGTCTGCAGTTCTAAGTAGAATAAATAGAATGCCAGCCTGCATCCCATCTGCTACAGAGGCCCCCATCCCATATTTACTGGAGGCTGCCAAGGCTAAGGTAAGGGGCAATATATTTGTGGGGCATTGGCAGCCTCTTGCCAGGCTGGAGCGCAGAGCGTCATCAGAGCGCAGTTCTCGGCGCCCTGATGATGGAGCGCTGGTCGGCGTGCCGTTACCAAGTCCCTACATGGTAACATTTTTTGTTGCATTATTTACCAACCATAGGTAAATTGTAGATGAGTAGAACACTTATTTCATGCCTTCCAGACAAACAATGTGAGTCATGTGACAGGAGGGAAGTGGGGACAACACAAGCTTGAACAGCAGTTAAAATTCATTGTAAAAACTTTTTTACAGGTGACTTGTTGATTTTATAAATACAAATGTATTAAATTAACAAGCAGTGGTCTAGAGCCTAGTATTTGGTGCATACATTGGCCCTTTAAAGGACCACTGTAGTTTGGTAAAAGCTTCTCATGCTTGTAAAGTATGAAACCAAATAATAACATCAGCAGGTATGGCACACAGAAGTATAAAAGCATTTGTAGACAAAATCTTATATTTAGATGGCTTTGATTATGTCTTGTGTGATTCTTTCTTGGACAACCAATCTGTCTATAGCTTGAAGGGAAGAGTTAACCAATTGGGGCTTACTCTTCCATTGAGTTCTTTTGTCCACAGGCTATAACAAGTATCAAATCAAAAAAAGGAATAGAGATATTGTCTGAATCTTATCTGAATCCACTGTTCCTCTACTCCCCCTGTTAGGAACAAGAGAAAAAATCTAGAAAAATGTAATACAATCGTTATAAAAATGTTGTTCTTAAACTTTGTAAAACATGTTGCAAGCTCTTCCATACATATGACACTTTTGTGGTCCCTTTGTGAGATGACACATAATCCTGTAGAGTCCTACACAAGGGAATACATATAATATAATACATATAATACATAACTCACCTTAGTAACCTGACATAGAAGGTGCTATCTCCTTATAGGAGTGTGGGAATGAGGTCAGAACACACAGGACATGTGGGACATGCTGGAGGCATCTGCCATGACATCCAATAGTGACCTGAGCCCTAGTAGACTGCCTGACACTGAGTGTCAAGTGACTGCGGATTACTGTGAGACCTCAGAGAAGAACAACTGATCCTGATGGAAAGTGTCACGTTGCAGGAGCCATTCAGCGCAAAGCTTTGATCCACGGAAATAATTAGCAAAATTTGACAAAAAAAAAAAAAATACAGCAATATGCCACTCACTACTGTACGGGCATCAGAGGGCTTTTAAAAACTTAAAATATGTAAAATTACCAATAATTACTAAGTTAAAATATATTTCAAAAGCACTTACATTATAGAAAATTATGTATTGGCTATATGACCAGTGAATATATTGGTATTTTTGGCCCATCTGCCAGTGAAGCGGTTAATAACCCCTAATCCATATTTATGCATTTTTGGGGGGGACATTGACTTAAAAATAAGCAAAAAGTTAAAATATCTAATTTATATATAATATCAAGAGATCACCCTAAACATGGCAGCCATTTGGCCATTACCGAATCTTTATTGGGGGTGCATCACTCCCATAAATTAAGTCAATTAATTGCCATGTTTTTCACCACTAAAAAACATATTATTTATGGGGGGTGTGGAAGAACAAGGAAAAATAGAATAATAATATCTTCACCTCTATCAGTGCTAAGATGGAGACCCCTCATTTGAAAGAGGTCAAGCTCATTTTTTGAATGAGGGGATGAGTACCCCTTCACCCATCAGGCACTTCTCCATGGAATCTGCAATCCCCTGATAACACTTTTTTTTGGATTTTTAGGTCTCCTAATAGAGATATCTTCTGATGATTACTGTAGATGTTTGCCTCCGGGGGAGATAGATTTGGCAAGTCTGGACAAGCTATTACAAAGTAAACATATATACCTATGAACAAAGGTCTGCGCGGTTAGAACTATGATATTCCCAGTAGCAACATATGGATGTGAGAGCTGGACCATAAAGAAGTCTGAGCGCCGTAGAATTGTGGTGTTGGACTGCAAGAAGATCCAATACATCAATACTACAGGAAGTCAAGACAAACTGTTCACTGGAAGGTTTGATCATGAGGCTGAGGTTCATGACGGCAGGACTCCCTAGAGAAGACTCTGATGATGGGAAAGAGTAAAGGCACACAAAAAGGGGGGGGGGGGGGGCAGAGGAGGAAATGGATAGATGAGGTCACTGAAGCAATGAACATGATCTTGATGGATCTCAGAGGAGCAGTAGATGACAAATGTGTTGTGGTCCATAGGATCACAGTGAATCAGACACAACTGAATGACTAAACAACGACAAATATAGTCTACATCTAAAAAGTGAATTGATTCTAAAAATGTAATTTTATCTTTTTTATTGTGCGTATTCATAGAACAAAACCTATGCTTTGTATCACTGTGTACCATTAGAAAACGGCATTACAAAAAGTATATAAGGATGCATTCCTTGTTTGTCTCCATGTCCGGGGATAGGCACAAACATTATTTATTGGATTATTCAATCACTAATTGTATGTATACATGAGAAAGCAAAACATTCATATATTTCAATGTCTAATTTTTTATTTGAAATATTATATTCAGAAAACCAAAATGATATTATTGAACCATAAAGCTTTTTATGGTGAATTTTGGTAAAATACCACTCACATATTTCTATTTGCAACGTGCTCTGTATTGAGCTCAATAAAAAAAAAATCACTTTTTAAGATTGAAAAAAAAAAAAACACAATAAATACAATTTCAAAGTTAAAATACAATGAATCACTGATGTATCAATATCACAAGAAAGAAAGAGATAGGAGGAGGGAGGGAGAGAGAAGGAGAAAGAGAGCGCACAGAGAGAGAGTGATTACAGAGAGAGAGAAGCAGAGAGAGATGGAGCACAGAGAGAGATAGGGTACACAGAGAGAGGGCGCACAGAGAGAGAGAGAAGCAGAGAGAGATGGTGCACAGAGAGAGAGAGGGGGTACACAGAGAGAGGGAGTGTGCACAGAGAGAGAAAGAAGCAGAAAGAGAGGGTGCACAGAGAGAGAGAGAGAGTGATCACCAAGAGAGGGAGAGGGTGCACAAAGAGAGAGAGACAGGGTACGCAGAGAGAGGGAGCAGAAAGAGACAGAGTACACAATATTTAGTACAATATTATACCAACATTTTTGATTGGCAAGTGACTAGTATATTATAACTACCCACTTCTGGATCTCTACCTTGTTGTGGTGAAGGGGCTTGTGTAAATAAATGAAGCTGTGAGCTATACCATGTAGGGTCACCCAAGATGGGCAGGTCATTGCAGAGAGGTCAGACAAATCACGGGCCACTGGAGAAGGAACTGGTAAACCACTACAGTATCTTTGCCATGAAAACCGTATGGAAAAGCACAACCAGAAACACAGACAAGTGTGCTTGGCGTGCTGCGTCCATATGGTCACCAAGAGTCAGACATGACTAAAGGACAAAACAAAATTGTAAATACAGTAATTTTGCATTCACTTATATATATACTGTGCATGTATATAATTACATTGTATCTCAGCATTATTCAGCTTGCACTGTTTTTATTTTTTATATATATTTTACATTCTAAACAAAAAGATGTCTATTTTCAAGTTTTGAAAGTGTGTGAATTTTTAATACAGGTCATTTAGAATATGACTACGTTAACATTTTAGGACTTTATTCTCTCACCTAAATAAATCTACGTATTATCCTAATCATTTCTGGGTGTGAATCTTGCCGGGTGGGGCGAGGGAGAAATCCAAAGGCAGAAATAACTTGTATTTCTGGCTGAGATGTAGAAAAAACATCTGGGCCACCCCCTCCGATCCGGCTCAATCACCGAGCTCCTGAGCTAATCAGTAATGACTTATAACATCCTGAGATGCTCTGCAGACATGGCAGGTGATTGTACCTGGCGGAATAGACAAAAGCTCTAATTATGTGATTAACATTGAAATTGAAAGATCCTCCTGGGCACAAGCTGCCAACTATAAAATGTAGGGGGCACCATAGTACCAAATCTTCCATATTTACTTATATACTACAGAACAGACACAATACTGATATGTCTATATATACTACAGAACAGACACACCACTGATACGTCTATATATACTACAGAACAGACACACCACTGATATGTCTATATATACTACAGAACAGACACACCACTGATATGTCTATATATACTACAGAACAGAAACACCACTGATGGACAGTGAGGGGAAAAAGTATTTGATCCCCTGCTGATTTTGAACGTTTGGCCACTGACAAATAAATGATCAGTCTATAATATTAATGGTCGGTGTATTTTACCAGTGAGAGACAGAATATCAAAAAATAAACCCAAGAAAAACGCGTGTCAGAAAAGTTATAAATTGGTTTGCAGGTCAATGAGGGAAATAAGTATTTGACCCCTTTGACTTAGTACTTGTTGGCAAAACCCTTGTTGGCAGTCACAGAGGTCAGACGTTTCTTGTAGTTGGCCACCAGGTTTGCACACATCTCAGGAGGGATTTTGTCCCACTCCTCTTTGTAGATCCTCTCCAAGCCATTAAGGTTTCAAGGCTGATGTTTGGCAACTTGAACCTTCAGCTCACTCCACAGATTTTCTATGGGATTAAGGTCTGGAGACTGGCTCGGCCACTACAGCACCTTAATGTGCTTCTTCTTGAGCCACTCCTTTGTTGCCTTGGCTGTGTGTTTTGGGTCATTGTCATGCTGGAATACCCATCCACGGCCCATTTTCAATGCCCTGGCTGAGGGAGGGAGGTTCTCACCCAAGATTTGATGGTACATGGCCCCGTCCATCGTCCCTTTGATGCGGTGCAGTTGTCCTGTCCCCTTGGCAGAAAAACACCTCCAAAGCATAATGTTTCCACCTCCATGTTAAATGGTGGGGATAGTGTTCTTGGGGTTGTAGGCAGCATTCCTCCTCCTCCAATCACAGCGAGTTGAGTTGGTGCCAAAGAGCTCAATTTAGGTCTCATCTGACCACAACACTTTCACCCAGATCTCCTCTGAATCATTCAGATGGTCATTGGCATACTTCAGACGGCCTGTACATGTGCAGGGGGATCTTGCGGGCACTGCAGGACTTCAGGCCTTCACGGCGTAGTGTGTTACCAATTGTTTTCTTGGTGACTATGGTGCCAGCTGCCTTGAGATCATTAACAAGATCCTCCCGTGTAGTTCTGGGCTGATTCCTCACCGTTCTCATGATCATTGAAACTCCACCAGGTGAGATCTTGAATGGAGCACCAGACCGAGGGAGACTGGCAGTTATTTTGTGTTTCTTCCATTTGCGAATAATCGCACCAACTGTTGTCACCTTCTCACCAAGCTGCTTGGCGAAGGTCTTGTAGCCCATTCCAGCCTTGTATAGGTCTATAATCTTGTCTCTGACATCCTTGGACAGCTCTTTGGTCATGGCCATGGTGGAGAGTTTGGAATCTGATTGATTGATTGCTTTTGTGGACAGGTATCTTTTATACAGGTAACGAGCTGCGATTAGGAGCACTCCCTTTAAGAGAGTGCTCCTAATCTCAGTTTGTTACCTGTATAAAAGACACCAGGGAGCCAGAAATCTTGCTGATTGATAGGGGATCAAATACTTATTTCCCCTACTGACCTACAAATCAATTTATAACTTTTTTGACATGCGTTTTTCTTGTTTATTTTTTGTTATTCTGTCTCTCGCTGTTAAAATACACCGACCATTAAATAGGCTGATCATTTCTTTGTCAGTGGACAAACGTTCAAAATCAGCAGGGGATCAAATACTTTTTACCTCCCCCCCCCCCCCCACTGTATCTACATATACTACAGAACAGACACACCCCTGATATATCTTTATATACTACAGAGCAGGCATCCTCTTGCTTTTCTGTATGCATTTATATACTAAATGTTTTGCCCATTTGCCCAAGTTTATGTCCTCATAAAGCATATTGTAAATATTGGGCAGCTGTGGTGGCATTAATATATATAAAACATAAGCGGGAGGAGCCACAAGATAGAATCCTGCAAATATATTAAGATAAAGATCAAAACAAAGACATGTTATTGGGGTAGATGTGGGGCTAATGACTATGAATAGTAGTTTACACAAAGGATAGTGACAGTGGAAGTGGTTTGGTCCTGAGGATTAATTATCTAAAAATATTTGGTAGATATAATAGACAGCCTAGATGCACCTATTGACCATTATCTCCCATAGCATACATATGCAAAATAAAGATGTATTTGATTATTGTGCTAATCTGAGCTATCAAGTGGGAGAATCCATTTCAGACTGCTAGTCTGCCTGTAGCTTGAGAGGGAGAGCTACCATTCTGGGGGTTTCTCTTTTATTCAATTCTAGTGTCAGACTTTCAAAAGTTCTAGTGAAAGATTTTCAAAAGAACTGAATAGAGATCTCATTTGACTCCCGGGTTTCCAGTCCTCTTAGTAATAAAGCCATTGAGTACTAATTAATGTAATTATTTATTTTTAACTTTGTAAGCAAAGAACAATTATAAATAGGACATTTTAGTGGCCCCTTAAAGTCTAATGTACATCATTCTGTCTCTAGTTGGGTGGGGTCTCCTTATTTTCTGATCATTTTAGGTTGGAAAGGGCTGAGATGCAGGTGGGCTCCAAGCCCCTCCAGCCATAAACTGGCAATCTAAAGACACATTGGCCAAGACATTGGAAGACAGCAGCCTACATACCTTGTTCACACAGTGACTGCCCTAAATATAATGGGTAATTAAACAAGAACAGACTTGAGACATTGGCCCCTCCTTATGACCTGGAGCGATTGCCTCAGTGAGGATAACTTATCTAGTAGACATAAATTTGGAAGGTGCTTGCAATCACATTTTTGTGTTGTTTCCAAGTGACCCAGTTTAAAATAGTATGTTCATCTCGATGCCAATATCAGTGGGTTTAGGTACCAAAAACATGAAGAAAGTATCGAAACAGACTTAAAGGGATATGAACGTTTTGCTGTTTTTATTATTAAAATAAACTACCTAAGTGTGAGTTTGGAGATCTAAACCTAATATTAAAATACTTAAAAAAGGGCATAAAAGCTCTGTTTTTACTCAAAACTTCCAAATTGTTCCTGCAAAGGTCTGTCTCCAGCAGATCATCAACACAATGTTGGCCGGTAGTTCTCTTCTGTCCACAATCCAACCCAATAATGTCTGTGAGCTCAATCATATAAACCAGAACATTCTCACATTAAGGGCAAGAGTCAGAGAGCCCACCCAGCTATGGAAACAGTTAAAGGAATATGGAGGTTTTCTGGTATTTAATGGGGGCCTCATTCTAATGCTGGCCGTAGGAGATGCGTGGCCGCAAGGGATGGGCGCAAGCTACTTCCATATTCTATTCCCTTGCGGCTGAGGGCTCCGGCTGGCTGGCGGATTTGGTACGGAAAATAAACCTGAAATAAATATTGGATTTGGGCGATGTGCAAGCTTGAGAGGGCGTTGCTATTAATCCTCATGTCCCCCATTATGTAGCCTATAATTTAAAGTGCTGTCTTGAATTAATATTTGCATTTACATTTTTGCGACATTCCTGCCTTGAAACACGAATTACGGACGCGCAGGAAATGCTTGCGGGAGATTGCATATTTTGAGGGCCGGCGGTAAGGGGGACCTCCTTGCAGCGCCGTCCATTTGAATAGCAGCGTAGCTGTAGCGCTACACAGGGCGGTAAGCTGGCCACAAGGAATCGCAGTTTTGCGTCCATTTTAAGGCCCTTAATAGAGTGAGGCCCAAGTTATATATAATACATGTGTATATATTACCTTTATGTACTTTATTGTATTAAGAAGTATTTATAAGCTCTGTTTTACTTGCTAAAATCAAACAATATTACCTGCTTAGGTCTGCCCACTGCAGCTCATAAAGATACAGACTCTGCTGTACTTGCTGTGCTTTGTTACATACTCAGTCAGTGACCACATTCTGCAACATGCCACTGAGACGTGACCCCTAATAGGCTAGAATGCTACACTGCACATCTAGCCCTACAGAGTCTGTGTCTGCATATGTTGCAGTGGGTAGAGCCATACAGGACTATTTGTTTGATTATAGGAAGTAAAAGCAGAGATTATAAGAACGTTATATTAAAAGTACATACAAGTAAATAAACACACAGGTATAATATACAGAATAACAAGTAAAATGCCTATTTATAACAACACTATATACACTCTATAAGTTTATGCAGCTAAATCTAGATACTGTATGCCATCTTATCCCCCTTTCACTACACATCTACCATTCCCATCCCTAAGTCCATCCCCCCTTCTTCCCACCTCTTATCCCTATCCCTATCCTAATCCTTTTCCCTCCCTTCCGCCCACCTCTTACCTCATCTCCCCATCCGATTCCATTTCCTCCCTTCTCCCCACTGCTTACACCTATCCTTATCCTATTCCCTTCATCCTCCCTCAACCCACCTCTTACCCAATATACCAATCCTATTCTCTTTTCCCTCCTTTCACCCCACCTCTTATCCTTATCCCCATCCTATACCCCTTTTCCCCCTTCTCCCCTCCTCTTACATAGTTACATAGTTACATAGTATTTAAGGTTGAAAAAAGACTTTCAGTCCATCAAGTTCAACTTTTTGAGATCTCCTCTGATCTGCAATATGCGGATTAACTATTAATTCATAAGTTGTTAATTAATTATTAATCAATTATTTAATGTTTTTTTTTTTTTTTTAATTATTAATTAGTCCAGAGGAAGGCAAATAAAAAAAATAAAAAAAAAACACAAGCGAGACTTCAGCGTCATCAGCGAAAATGGAGACCCCACACTCCAATCCTACCTCTAAGTCATTAATAAATATGTTAAAAGGGAGAGGACCTAATACTGAACCCTGAGGAACCCCACTTACCACATTAGTCCAATCGGAGTATGTTCCATTTACAACAACCCTTTGCTTCCTGTCTTTTAGCCAGCTCTCAATCCATGAGCAGATATTTACTGCAATTCCTGTATCCCTTAGTTTGCCCAATAGTCTCCCATGTGGCACTGTATCAACAGCCTTTGCAAAATCCAAAAAGACTACATCCACTGAGTTGCCTTGATCCAGGTTCCTACTAACCTCCTCATAGAAACTAATTAGATTTGTTTGACATGACCTATCCCTCATAAATCCATGTTGACTCCTACTTATAATCCTGTTCAAATAGACATATTCTTGTATATTATCCCTTATTAACCCTTCTAAAAGCTTCCCCACTACAGAAGTGAGGCTCACTGGTCTATAATTCCCCGGATTTGCTCTTGCTCCCTTTTTAAATATAGGTATCACATCAGCTTTTCTCCAGTCATCTAGTAGAGACCCTGTGTTGAGTGAATCTTGAAAAATTAAATATAATGGTTTGGCTATTACAGAACCCAGTTACCTTAGTACCCTTGGATGTATTCCATCAGGACCCTGGGCTTTATTAACATTTATTTTTTCCAACCTCTTTTGGATTACTTCCTTTGGCAAAGGTAGTGTAGCCCCATTATGTTGCAGTGTCCCAACCACTGGTACCTCCCTTGTGTATACCGACTAAAATAACCTATTTAGCTCATCTGCCTTTTCCTGGTCATTAATTTTCAGACAGCCTGTTTCACATTCTGATGTTCCTATAGCTTCCTTCCTCGCCTTCTTCCCATTAATATACTTAAAAAATATTTTAGGGTTAGTCTTACTCTCTTTTGCAATAAATGTTTCATTTTCTATTTTAGCCAGTCTAATCGCGCTTTTTCAAGCCTTGTTGATTTCCTTGTATTCCCGTAAAGCAGTCTCTGTCCCCTCTTGTTTGTATAATTTAAATGCCTGTTTTTTACTCCGTATCTTGATCTTTAAATCATTGTTAAGCCACATGGGTTTTGATTTACTCCTTTTACTTTTATTCCCACACGGTATATGCCGTTGTGTATGTATATTTAGTAAGGATTTAAATGTTGTCCATTTATGTTCAGTGTTTTTACCTATCAGTTCTCTGTCCCAGTCTATACTTTGTATTGCTGCCCTTAGACCGTTAAAATCTGCCCTTTTAAAATTAAGAGTTTTTGTTGGCCCCTTAAAATGTTGTTTTTTAATTCAATCTCAAATGAGACTGTGTTGTGATCACTGTTTCCCAAAGGTTGCCCTATTTCAACATTTGATACTATATCAATATTATTTGTGATGAGTAAATCTAAGATAGCTTCATTTCTAGTAGGCTCCTGTATAACCTGGGCCAGATAATGATCCCTGAGTGTACTCAAGAACCTGCTGAACTGCTGGTCTCATTTATCCAGTTTATTTCAGGGTAATTAAAATCTCCCATTATTAGAACTTGCCCGTGCTTAGCTGCATTTCCAATCTGTAACAATAATTGTATTTCCTCACTTTCAGCTATATTTGGGGGTTTATAGCATACTCCTACTAATATTCTTTTGGAACTTGCTGCTCCGCTATTTAACTCTACCCACAAACATTCAACTTTATCACTAGGTCCACCATAAATATCTTCTCTGACTATAGCCTTAAATTCAGGCTTAACATACAGACAAATCCCTCCTCCTCATTTACCATTGCCTCTATCTTTCCTAAATAGGTTATAACCATCCAGATTAACAGTCCAGTCATGAGATTCATCCCACCACGTTTCGGTAATGCCTATTAAATCCCATTTTTCATTAATTGCTAATAATTCTAACTCTCCCATTTTTCCTGGCAAGCTTCTGGCATTAGCAAGCATACACCTTATGTTATGAGTCTGTAGTTCTGAAGTGCCTGCCACTGTACTTGAAATACTTAGTACTACCTCCCTATTGACTATACTACCCCTCCCCCATCTCCTCCCCTATGAGTTGTTAATTCATCCCTTATACCCTCTACACTTTCTACCCCATTACTTATATCTAGTCCCCCCCCCCACCTACTAGTTTAAAAACTCCTCCAGCCCTTCTACCATCCTATCCCCTAGTACAAAAGCTCCCTCATCATTAAGGTGCAATCCATCCCTACTGTAGAGATTGTACTGAAGTGAGAAGTCAGCCCAGTGCTCTAAAAAGCCAAACCCCTCCTTAGTGCACCACATCTTTAGCCACGCATTAACCTCCCTAACCTCCTTCTGCCTCCCTGGGCTAGCACGTGGCACTGGTAGTATCTCAGAAAATACTACCTTGGAGGTCCTTGCCTATTACCTAGTTCTCTAAAATCATTCTTTAGGACACTCCATCTTACACTAACTTTGTCATTGGTACCAATATGTACCAAGACTGCCGGTTAATTTCCAGCCCCTCCGAATAATTTGTCTACCCGATCCACAACATGACGAACCCGAGCACCCGGGAGACAGCAAACTGTTCGATTGCTGGGATCTGGGTGACAAATCACCCTGTCTACCTTCCTAATAATAGAGTCCCCTACAACCAAAACCTGTCTGTTATTCTGCCTATTCTGCCCTCCCTCTCCTCCAGTAGAGCTGTTCGACCCGCTGTTAGAGGGAACAGCTCTATCTGGCATTGCCATTCCTGAATGGACATCCCCAACAGTTTCACTCAATCTGGCAAATCTGTTGGTGTTTACCAACTCAGAACTGGCCTGCCTCCTCCTGTTCCCCCTGCTTCCCCTTGTAACTGTAACCCAGCTGCCTCGCTGGACATCCTCACTAGCCCCAGCTCCACCCTCCATGCTAGGCCCAGCTAAACTGTGCTCAGTGAGCACCAACCCCCTTTCCAGTGGAGCAATATCACTAAGTGCTGCAATTATCCTCTCCAGATCTACAATTTGAGCTTCCAGAGAGGCAACATGCTCACACCTCTCACAGAGGTCTGCCCTCCCTTTTCTTTGAAGTCCCTCCTTTATTTAAACTCCTAGGCTTTTACTAGAATTGCACTTGATACTGAAAATGTTCGCAAGCTCACAAGTTCCCCATCTACTGTTTATTTTAACTTCTGCCTTCTCACCTGGGCACAATTAGTGCACTCTGCAGTTTATCAGCCTTTACTTGTAAGGTAAATTCACTTGTAAACAGGCCCCAAACCAGCTCACAAACCTTTTATACAAGTTTAACAGTCAAACCACACCCCTCTCACCTGGGCACAATTAGTGCACTCTGCAGTTTATCAGCCTTTACTTGTAAGGTAAATCCACTTGTAAACAAGCCCCAAAATAGCTCACAAACCTTTTATACAAGTTAAACAGTCAAGCCACACCCTCTCACCTGGGCACAATTAGTGCACTCTGCAGTTTATCAGCCTTTACTTGTAAGGTAAATCCACTTGTAAACTCTTACCCCATATCCTTATCCTATTCCCCTTGTCCTCCCTTCTCCCCATCTCTTACCCCATCTCCTCATCCTATTCCTTTTTCCCCCTTCCTTCTCCCCACCTCATACTCCAGCTCTCCATCCTATTCCCTTTTCCTCCTTCCTTCTCCCCACCTCTTACCCCATCTCCCCATCCTATTTCCCTTTCCTACCTTCTCCCCACATCGTACCCCATCTCCCCATCCTATTCCATTTCCCACCCTTCTCCCCACCTCTTACCCCATCTCCCCATCCTATTCCTCTTTTCCTCCATTCTCCCCACCTCTTACCCCATCTCCCCATCCTAATCCTTTTTCATCATCCCTTCTCCCCAACTCTTACCCCATCTCCCCATCCTATTCCTTTTTCATCTTGCCTTCTCCCCACATCTTACCCCATCTCCCAATCCTATTCCCCTTTTCCTCCCTTCTCCTCATGTCTTACCCATCTCCCTATCCTATTCCTTTTTTCTCCTCCATTCTCCCCACATCTTACCCCATCTCCCCATCCTATTCCATTTCCCTCCCTTCTCCCCACCTCTTACCCATCTCCCCATCCTATTCCCTTTTCATCTTTCCTTCTCCCCACCTCTTACCCCATCTCCCCATCCTATTCCCATCCTATTCCCCTTTTCCTCCCTTCTCCCCACCTCTTACCCCATCTCCCCATCCTATTCCATTTCCCTCCCTTCTCCCCACCTATTACCCCATCTCCCCATCCTATTCCCCTTTTCCTCCCTTCTCCCCACCTCTTACCCCAACTCCCCATCCTATTCCTTTTTCACCTTTCCTTCTCCCCACCTATTACCCCATCTCCCCATCATATTCCCCTTTTCCTCCCTTCTCTCCACCTCTTACCCCATCTCCCCATCCTATTCCTTTTCCATCTTTCCTTCTCCCCACCCGCCTTCGGCGCTCATTGCGAGGCTGTTGGTTGTTGTATTTTTTTTTCTGATAGGCCTTTTGGTGTTATTGTCGGTGGTGATGTGTTTTTTGAGCTTTCTGCAAGGCTTTGTGTGCTATGAGCAGCATTGGCGCTCGTTGTGAGTGGTGCAGTGAATGGCTTTTCTGTTTATTGTGAGAGTGTATTTTTTTGTGTATATGTTTTTTTGTATGCTAATAAATAATTAATAAATTAATAAATTAATATACTTTACCTATTTTGAAGTAATACATGCAGGAAGCATTGTGCTGAAGAGCTGACAATCTGTTTTGATGTTCCTGCATCATATAATGTAGGTTTGCAGTGTTGTTGAGCTGAGGTGTAAGTTTCAGCAATGTGTGCAGTGTGTAGTGTAAATAGGCTGCGTGCGCTAGGAAAATCCGTTAGGGTAGCTGTGTACTTCCGCATTGAGTAAGTTAGTGTTGTAAAATGGCGGCGAATGTGTATGTGGTACGCGGGTGTGGATGATTTAGCGTCTTTGTTAGTAGTGTATCTTGTACCTCGTACGGCTTTCGTACGAGTTGTTTGGTGGTGTTTTGCGTGTTTAGGGTCCTGTAGCCTCGTTTTCGTTTTTTTCGGCGGCCATTTTTTCTCTCGCTTAGGGGATTTTCAGGTGTCTAAACTCTGAAATTCCTTGCAAGCCACTGCGGCCATTGCGGCAGGCTCGCTATGCGAGCCCGCAAGCGTTAGCAACAACCCGCATGCTCACAACTATATATGTGATTTTATTTTATGCAAACCTGAATATGTCTACTAAAAGCATTACGTTCTAAATTCATCTTTTAATTCCTCCCGAAATCTTCATAGCACTAAAGGGATACTGTAGGAATGTAGCAAGTAGATATATCCTTTACTTTACTTTATTATATACAATTATGTTGCAGTGGGAGCCACCATTTTGTTTCTGCTGATCTACTTTTACATGTAGTTGAAGCTTTTAGGCTGCTTTGGTTCAAATAGACAACACTTAGGGCCTCATTCAAGCCTGCAGAACCAAAATCTGCAAGCCTGCAGATTGCGTTGTACAGGCAGTATGTCTGCTACAATTACAAAGCGATTCAATTGAACAAGCCCGCAACTGTAAACCATGCACCCATAAGTAGCATTTCACAGCGTGATCACGATCAATTAAGCAAGGCCGTAACTACCGATTTAGAAACAGACAATAGTAAATGAGACCATCATCATGACGTCAGTAAAACATGGAGGTTACACATCGATCAATTAGCTATTAGGGGTCTGATATGCGATCAGACTCGCAATCCAGCAATGTACAAAATAATAAAAATGAATGAAGGAAATGTTCTAGTCAATGTGGGTGGCCTGACATGTATTTACTCATTGATTCCCGAGATTGATATAACATGGAAATAAAACATAAAACAAATAATAATTTGCAAGCTTTTTGCGAGCTTGAGACTGTTGTGCAATTAGTTTTTACGTCTTTCATCGCTTTCACCGTCTTTTAGAGTGCCATTTTTTATTTGCCTTTACAGTGCTACGGACAGGGGTTAAACTCCCTTGCGAGTCCTATCTGGTACCCGTAGGATTTTCTTCTACATTTGCCATTTACGGGTGTAAAACATTTGCAGGCTTGAAGATTGGTAGCAATTGAATAGCAATTTGCGATTCTAACTCTTGTGTGCTTGAAAGATCAAAGCCTTAAATGGGTTTTAAGTTACGAACTTGACAACTGCAGTGATTTTCAGCCTTTAACCCGCAAATCGTTTACAGCTCATAAAAAGACGCAAATTGAATAGAAAATGAGTTTACGGGCTACATTACGGGCTACCGTAAACAACAATAGCTCAATTGAATCGAGGCCTTAGTGTCTGTGGTTCACTATAACTAATGTATTTGTTTACCAAGATTTAACAAAAGGCAGACTAGGAAAGTGCCTAGGGGTGCCTTCCGGCATGGGGTGCCATATTTTTTCACTTGAAATTAAACTGAAATAGAACAAACTTAGTAGTTTCCACATAGTTTACACATGTATAGATGTAGAAATACATTCACACCTTGTGATTTATGGTCCCTTCAGGGCTGCAGGGGAATTGGTCCCAGCAGTTACCTGTATTGTGGATCAGCCTATCAGATTGTTATATGTGCAGTTATATAATATACTTAAGATCAAAACGTATTAAATGCATTTTCTTGAACGCCCCTCTTAACAATGAGCCAAGCAGTTTAGATGACCAACAAGAGCATGAACTACAGGAGCAGCCCTCTACATCTGCACTATACACTCCTCCTTGAAAGCTGCATTAGTTTGATCAATGGCTTCAGCAGACTAGCTCTGTGCATTTAGTTTTTTGTTTTTCTTTATCAGGCTTTTTAGATAATATTTGTATAATTTAAATGACTTTCCATTTTTAAGCAACAGTCAACACATTTCTGAAATACACAAAATAATCTAAAATAGAGTCACTTTCTGCACATACATTTATTTGCTTGGACATTTTTCATGGATTCTTTTGTATTTGTTATTATTTGTCTCTCACCAAAGCAAATATTTTATATTTACAGAAAATTTGATTTCTATAAATGTAATTATTAAATCTAACTAACGTGGTATCAAAAGTGTAAAATAAGAGATCTACTTTGTGTGCACCCAGTTGTCATAAAACCATTGAAGCATGCTTTGTACATTACACACTTTTTTCATAAAAAAAATATATTATATTAATTGAAGAAAAAATGGATAAAAATACTCTTTAATTGACCATCCTCAGCCTTACCACTAAAACGACAGTGCTGTTTATTTTAATAGCTTAT
The DNA here is from genome assembly GCA_027410445.1 of Discoglossus pictus. NCBI lineage: Eukaryota > Metazoa > Chordata > Amphibia > Anura > Alytidae > Discoglossus > Discoglossus pictus. The sequence continues at coordinate 187,135,727 of CM050170.1, read as the reverse complement.
ATCAATTAACTTTTTAAATATGCATTAAATTGACATATTCAATAAAATGTCTTATATTTATGTTGATTTTTAACGCACATATAAAGCTATAATAACCTCACCCCCTATATTTCTGACTTTGTCTCAAAATACTCCCCTAACTGCCTTGTTCGCCCTGTTTGACACCTGCTTGTCCCCTTCACTACATGTATCTCCTCTCACTCTTGTCTGCAGGGTGTTCTTAAGCTCCACCTCATTTATATTCCTCTAATCTCCTTCACTACCATGTATGTTTCTATAAAAAAAAATATAATAATAAGAGGCCATGATTCAAATTTTCGATTTGTATATGACATATAAAGTAATTTAATAATAACTGTTGTGCCATTTTTACTCTATATTTCATGATCATACATTAGATGAAAGAGATTGATGGGTCACAGAAAGCCAAAAAAAAGAGAAGACATTCAAAGAAGCCTAAATATAAAACAGACTTTTAATTATCTTTTTTTTTATTGTTGTTGATCAAAAATTGGGAAAGTTTCTACTATTACAACAATTATGAAATATAATTAATAACAAATAATGAAATACATTACCAAGTGACACATATACATTTACTGTCTGTAGGTACATATACAATAGTCCAGTTTAGCTCAACACATCGAGATTGATAAACAAGAGACACAAAAGTCACCAAGTGGTCAACAAACATCAACTACAACGTACAAGTGGTCAACAAACATCAACTACAACGTACAAATGGTCAACAAACATCAACTACAATGTCCAAGTGGTCAACAAACACCAACAACAACATCCAAGTGGTCAACAAACACCAACATCGTCCAAGTGGTCCATGCAACTTTCTGCTATCAAAATCAAATGAATGGGTTTTGATCCAGTTAATTAAAAAAATAAAACAACTGAAAGCTATAAAATATAAAATAATGTCTAACAAGTGTACAGAGAAGCCAAAATCAATTGATTTCAACCCTTTTCTATTCTGTATGTGGGTACAGTCCAAGCAATAAACGTGGTAGACTAATAAAAATGAAAACCTTGTCCATTAATTACTGCTATTAAGGATAATAATAGCTTACGACCTGAAGATGATCATAAAATGAAGCATGTTCTCAACCATAAGCAGAGATGCTCCCTGCAAAGCTATAATTACCCTCATGTGTCCATATTTAATTTCTCCATATTACGTATATATATTTTTCTTGCATCAGATTTAATTATTAGGAACATGTCTGGAGGGTATTTCAGGCATAAACCCATAAATATGTATTTCAATCAACAGAACTCACAATAAGACTTGATTCCTCTGCAAACTGCGTATGCAATAATGATAAAGGGACACAGGTCACACACATGATATAATTTATTAAAGAGCAGGTTTTGAACCTAATAAAGTTTTTGTTTGCATAGAAAATTATTGCTGGAAGTTTAATGGGCCGTGGCACCATAAACTATGAGTCTGACCAAGAACATAATTAATCAGGAAAAAAGTTTTTTAGAAAAAAATGAAACCTCTGCAGGACCCTGGAGGGATCCATGGTACATTGGTGGAAGTTGTATAAGTTAGAGGGGAATTTATAATTCTGAAGAGCTGTGGTTGCATTGAATGATGCACAGTGGCTGCTGGGCCTGTTAGGGTGAAGGGGTGTAGTGTCAATTTAAGCATACCCAGTTATCAAACAAAGACTCCCTGTTCCCTCCTCCTCCACTTCTCCCTCAACTGATAACTAAAAACACACACACCTTTCATCCAACTCATAATGTGATGTAACAAAAACAAAATGGATTCTTTTACAGGGTATTCAAAAATGTTGCCAAAAAAAGTCCATGAATTACATGGTGGCATGTCCTTAGCGAGCTGGAGAACAGTGCGCCGTCATCAGATATCGGGAAACTGGAAAAAGTGGAAGAACCAGAATAAATACAGAGAGATAATGATGTTCACTTCCATCCTTTGTTTTGTAACATTGTAGCATGAACATGTAGTGATACATTGTAACTTCCATCAGTTGTTTGTTTGGTTTCAGTTCTGGCTGGTGATACATTTACAAGAAGGAGAATGAATAAGACAAGACTGTCACCTAGTGTCCAAGAGTATATTTATTATATTGCAGTAAGTGAAATGTTGTGAAGAACTTTATGTCATGACCCCCGGATCACCTTACCCCCTTTGGACTCCGATTTATGTGGGACTGGCCTCAGTAATTTTATAGTTATGTAATATGTTGTTATGTTGATTACCCCATGTATGTTAATTACTGTATGTTGTGTTGCTTCTCTGTATGTTTCCCTTATGGTGTTGGAGTCTGTGCGTTGCATGTTTGGTTCATGAACAGATAAATAATTTAGAATGTTGTGATGTCATCAGTTACTGCTAGATAGGTTCAGTTATGTGGTCAGGCCGTTGGTATCCTGCTGTGTGGAAGAGTCTGCTCTGAATGGAATATGTGTATGCTCCTAAAGCAAGAGAGGTAACATGTCTTGAAGATATATGTGTGTCAGCACTCCTAGAGAAGATACTACTAAAGTGGATGTTAAGAAGTTATAATCCAGACTTCATAAAGTGAGGGGCAAAGATATCACAGTCTCAGACTAGGTGAATATGTATATGGAACAATACAAGTAGTAAATGATATATCTATATATATATATATATATATATATATATATATATATATATATATATATATATATATATATATACTATATATACCGTATATACTCGAGTATAAGCCGAGTTTTTCAGCCCTTTTATTAAGCCTAAAAAGGGCCCCCTCAGCTTATACTCGAGTCACTCCCCCCGTGTCTCTCTAACCCCCCCCCCCCCCCGTGTCTCTCTAACCCCTCACCCGTGTCTCTCTAACCCCCCCTTTCCCCTCACTTACCTCCATCTGCAGCTTCTCCTCTGGCCTCCGCTCCTTCCTGTGTCGGCACCCGGTATATGCTAATGACGTGACGTCACATGCGCGTCCCGTCATTAGCATTGGCCGGGTCAAGACGCCGGAAGGAGGAGGCTGGAGGAGAAGCTGCAGATGGAGGTAAGTGAGAGGAAAGGGAGAGGGGGAGGTATTTGGAAGGGTAAAGTGAGGAGGGGGGTTTAGAATGAGGAGGGGGGTTGAGGATGAGGAGGGGGGTTGAGGAGGGAGGTTGAGGAGGGAGGTTGAGGATGGGGGTTGAGGTTGAGAAGGGAGGTTGAGGATGAGGAGGGGGGGTTGAGGATGGGGGGGTTGAGGAGGGAGGTTGAGGAGGGGGTTTAGAATGAGGAGGGGGGTTGAGGATGAGGAGGGGGGTTGAGGATGAGGAGGGAGGTTGAGGATGAGGAGGGAGGTTGAGGAGGGGAGTTGAGGTTGAGGAGGGAGGTTGAGGATGAGGAGGGGGTTGAGGATGAGGAGGGGGGTTGAGGATGAGGAGGGGGGTTTAGGAGGGAGGTTGAGGTTGAGGAGGGAGTTTGAGGATGGGGGTTGAGGTTGAGAAGGGAGGTTGAGGATGAGGAGGGGGGGTTGAGGATGGGGGGGTTGAGGAGGGAGGTTGAGGAGGGGGTTTAGAATGAGGAGGGGGGTTGAGGATGAGGAGGGCAGTTGAGGATGAGGAGGGAGGTTGAGGATGAGGAGGAAGGTTGAGGAGGGGGTTGAGGTTGAGGAGGGAGGTTGAGGATGAGGAGGGGGTTGAGGATGAGGAGGGAGGTTGAGGATGAGGAGGGAGGTTGAGGAGGGGGGTTTAGGTTGAGGAGGGAGGTTGAGGGGGGGTTAAGGATGAGGAGCAAGGATGAGGAGGGGAGTTGAGGTTGAGAAGGGAGGTTGAGGATGAGGAGGGGGGGTTGAGGATGTAGGAGTTGAGGAGGGGGTTTAGAATGAGGAGGGGGTTGAGGATGAGGAGGGGGGTTGAGGATGAGGAGGGGGGTTGAGGTTGTGGAGGGGGTTGAGGATGAGGAGGGGGGTTGAGCGTGGGGGGTTGAGGAGGGAGGATGAGGAGGGAGGTTGAGGAGGGGGTTGAGGATGAGGAGTGAGGTTGAGGATGAGGAGGGAGGTTGAGAATGAGGAGGGAGGTTGAGGTTGAGGATGAGGAGGGAGGTTGAGGATGAGGTGGGAGGTTGAGGATGATGAGGGAGGTTGAGGATGAGGAGGGAGGATGAGGAGGGAGGTTGAGGATGAGGAGGGAGGTTGAGGAGGGGGGTTTAGGTTGAGGAGGGAGGTTGAGGAGGGGGTTGAGGATGAGGAGGGAGGTTGAGAAGGGGGGCTGAGGTTGAGAAGGGAGGTTGAGGATGAGGAGGGGGGTTGAGGATGGGGGGGTTGAGAAGGGAGGTTGAGGAGGGGGTTTAGAATGAGGAGGTGGTTGAGGATGAGGAGGGGGGTTGAGGATGAGGAGGGGGGTTGAGGTTGAGGAGGGAGGTTGAGGAGGGGGTTGAGGATGAGGAGGGGGGTTGAGGATGGAGGGTTGAGGATGAGTATGGGGGGGTTGAGGATGAGGATGGGACTGTTAAGGAGGGGGTTGAGGATGAGGAGGGGGGTTGAGGAGGGAGGTTGAGGATGAGGAGGGAGGTTGAGGATGAGGAGGTTGAGGATGAGGAGGGAGGTTGAGGATGAGGAGGGAGGATGAAGAGGGGGGTTGAGGATGAGGAGGAGGGTTGAGGTTTAGGAGGGAGGTTGAGGAGGGGGTTGAGGATGAGGAGGGGGGTTGAGGAGGGAGGTTGAGGATGAGGAGGGGGGATGAGGAGGGAGGTTGAGAATGAGGAGTGGGGTTGAGGATGAGGAGGGGGGTTGAGGAGGGAGGTTGAGGATTAGGAGGGAGGTTGAGGATGAGGAGGGAGGATGAAGAGGGGGGTTGAGGATGAGGAGGAGGGTTGAGGTTGAGGAGGGAGGTTGAGGAGGGGGTTGAGGATGAGGAGGGGGGTTGAGGAGGGAGGTTAAGGATGAGGAGGGGGGATGAGGAGGGAGGTTGAGAATGAGGAGGGGGGTTGAGGATGAGGAGGGGGGTTGAGGAGGGAGGTTGAGGATTAGGAGGGAGGTTGAGGATGAGGAGGGGGGGTTGAGGTTGAGGAGGGAGGTTGAGGAGGGGGTTGAGGATGAGGAGGGAGGTTGAGGAGGGGCTTGAGGATGGGGGGGTTGAGGATGAGGATGGGGGGTTGAGGTTGTGGAGGGAGGTTGAGGAGTGGGTTGAGGATGAGGAGGGGGGTTGAGGAGGGAGGTTGAGGATGAGGAGGGAGGATGGAGGTTGAGGAAGAGGAGGGGGATTGAGGTTGAGGAGGGGGTTGAGGATGAGGAGGGGGGTTGAGGAGGGAGGTTGAGAATGAGGAGGGGGATTGTGGAGGTTGATAAGGGAGGGAACGTGACACAGGGAAGGGAGAGGGGGGAAGAGACACAGGGCAAGCGAGAGGGGTGAAGAGACACAGGGGAGGGAGAGGGGAGAAGAGACACAGGGGAGAGAGAGGGGGGGCACAAGACAAAGGCACACAAGAGGGGGACACAAAGGGCACAAGAGGAACACAGGGGGCAACACATTTCCCACCCTCGGCTTATACTCGTGTCACTAATTTTTCCCAGTATTTTGTGGTAAAATAGGTGCCTCGGCTTATACTCGGGTCGGCTTATACTCGAGTATATACGGTATATATATATATATATATATATATATATATATATATATATATATATATTGTGACCGTTTGCCCCTTAAATGATATGACAAGCAAGTGGAGTATGAAGTTCTTGACAGGAGTGACAGAGTTAAAACTTCTGAAGAACTCCTAACTGGTGCAACTTCCCTTTAAAAGCCTGGAAAGCAGACATGGAAGGGGGTGTGGCTGGCTAGGCTTTGGGCAGGCTGTGTGCTGCCTGAGCAAGTCAGAGAGTGAAGCTGACAGAGGATCCTGTGTGGAGTTACAGTGAGAGCTTTGGGAAGCAAGCCTGTAAGTGTTCACCTGATTTACTGTGGCTGCGAGTATTGAGACAAAAGCAGGAAGTGTGAGCTGTTTGCAGGTGCAGGACGCTTAGAGCTGGAAGAGTGAATACAGCCTCAGGAAGCCAAGTAAGTGTTAAGGGATTAGTGAGAATCCCCAGGCAGAGTTGCCTTAAAGACCTAGCGTGTGTGAAGCTGACAGAGGCCTCAGAAGGAAGGTACCAAGACGTATTATGCCCCAGGGAAGAGGCTGAGTTTGAAGGGAGAAGTGTGAAGGGATTAGTGAAAATCCCCAGGCAGAGTTGCCATAAAGGCCTAGCGTGTGTGAAGCTGACAGAGGCCTCAGAAGGAAGGTACCAAGACATATTATGCCCCAGGGAAGAGGCTGAGTTTGAAGAGAGAACTGTGAAGGGATTAGTGAGAATCCCCAGGCAGAGTTGCCTTAAAGGCCTAGCGGGTGTGAAGCTGACAGAGGCCTCAGAAGGAAGGTACCCAGACGAATTATGTCCCAGGGAAAAGGCTGAGTTTGGAAGACGGAAGTTAATATAAGTTAGTGTTGTGATATGCAAGGGTCCCTGGGGTGAAGCATATGGGAGAGACGGGCGGGCCCTATGCTTCATCCGCGACGGTGTAAAGAGTACCGTGGAAGAGACTTCCAGATGTACTAGAGATTATGTGTATCCTGACCACAAGGTGGCAGTAGAAGTAAGAAGAGATTATGTGTATCCTGGCCACAAGGTGGCAATATAAGTAAGAAGAGATGGTGTGTATCCTGGCCACAAGGTGGCAATATAAGTAAGAAGAGATTATTTGTATCCAGGCCACAAGGTGGCACTACTACCTACATAAGAGACTGACTGTATCCTGGCCACTAAGTGGCGCTTTTGTGTGAAAGCTACTCCTTCCGGAAGACACAGTGTTGTAGTGTTTTTTCCCTGTCCCAGAATAGCTGCACAGGAGTAGTCAGGGTGTTCCTGAGTTATAGTCAGCTCGTTTAAGTAGATGTTTATTTCCGTTATTTTTAAGCAGAGTTACTGCTCAGTTGTTACTTGCATTTGCAAATAAACCAATTTGCTGCATTTCAAGCCAGTATCAGTCCCTTTTTCAAGAAACCAACGAGTTATACGACCATCCTTGTCACACTGGTGTCAGAAGTGGGATGTCCTTTTGTCTGTAACTAAGAAGACAGCCCACCGCGCAACATGGAGGACATGTTAAAAGCCTTGAAGCAGGCTGTAGCTGATCAACAGGAGAGCAACAGATTATGGGCTATCCAGGTAGCTCAGAGACAAGCTAACCTGGAGAAACGTATGGAAGACGCAGCCCGGGTTAAAGCCGATGAACTTCTCCTAATGCTAACCGATGATGATGATGTGTTCATCTATCTCACCATTTTTGAGAGGACGGCCATCAGGGAGGCGTGGCACAAGAGCTACTGGGTCAGTCTCCTGGCCCCGTATTTGACAGGGGAAGCTAAGAAAGCTTACCTGTGCATGGATGAAGAAAAGGCAAAGAACTATGATGACCTGAAAGCGGAAATCCTTGGCCGCGTTGGAGTTTACCGGGGGGGCCAGGTGCAGAGATCGCACCCCTGGGATTTTTTTTTTAACAGACAGACTTATCACTGCCCGAGCTTAAGGTACAAAGTCCTTGTTAAGGGAAGGCAAGCCAAACCTGTCCCTGATGGAAACTCGGAGAGAGTGCCTGCAGAGTCGGAGAGAGAGCCCGCAGAGACAGAGAGAGAGCCCGCAGAGACGGAGAGAGAGCCCGCAGAGATGGCCGATCCAGCCAAAGAGACGGCCGATCCAGCCAAAGAGAAGGCCGAACCAGCCAAAGAGACTGCAGAACGAGCATGTGAGAACGCAGACGGCCCCAAAGAGATTGCTGAGAGCCCCAAAGAGTTTGCTGAAAGCCCCAAAGAGGTTACTGAGAGCCCCAAAGAGGGTGCTGAGGGCCCCAAAGAGGTTGCTGAGAGAACAAAAGAGCCTGCTGGTGCAGATAGAATGGCCTTAGAGGAGGAGAAACAGCGTTTTTTAAGGCTCCAAAGACAAGCCCAAGTTAAAATGAGGCCAGAGTATATCCCTGAATGGCGGAGGAAGCCTGCATTTGAGGACTACCGAGTGTCCTACAGGAATCAGTTATTAATGCCTATTTGGGAGCAGAGGAAATGTCCCCCAAAGCCTAAGCTGAACGAATCAGTGGTGTGGGAGCGGCCGCACAGTGATAAAAAGGAGAACATTTCTCCGTTTCGACAGAAGCCCTGGCGAATACGACTGTTGACATTAGACAGTGAGGATAGTGACAAAGAGGCTTCTAAGAGAGATCAGCTAGAAAGATTTTGTATGCCAGTGTCCGATGTGAACACCTTAGAAAAGACTGTTCCTGAAGCAAAACAGAAGGAACGCAACAAGACCTCTAAGAAACAGATAAGCAGCAGCCAAGAGGAGATGGAGAATAGTAAATCAAAGACAAGAATGGGAAAAGAGGAAAAGAAAATGGGAGCCATCCAAAAACTGAAAAAGGTTAAAAAAACAAAGGAGCAGGTTGAGGAGGAGAGGCCTCCTCTGAATGACAGTGGCTGCTTGCTAGTTGATGGAGATCTCTTTGAGACGGGTCTGGTGGAAGAAAGTGTTAATGCAGAAGAGGAGGAATCCTTGGATGCCATTCGAAAAACAAAGTGAAAAGGAAGCTAAGTAAACATTCTCATGATTCAGAAGATGCTAAAGGAGAACATCATGAGTTTGAACAGAAGGGAGAGAAAAGAAAGGAGAGAAAAGCAGCAAAGCAGAGCAAAGAGGCTATGAAACAGCTCCACAGTGAGACTCAGAGACTTAACAGGGAGTCATCTGTGTCTTTGCCGTACCATCTACCTGAACCCAAATCAATTCATGATTTCTTCAAGCATTGGCCAAGGCCATCTTGCAAAGGGAAAGCCATGCAGCTTATTAAATCAACAAAGTATCAGCCATGCAGTTTGGAAAGTAATATGGACATTAGTGGTACAAAAAAAATCAAAACAAGTGACTCTGCTCCAGCAAAAGAATGTAAAGTGGATGCAAATAATTCTATCCAAGCATCACAGGCTTGTACGGGTGAGGTATTAGAAGAAACTAAAGAAGGAAGAAGTGAGCCAGCCAAGAGTACTGATGAGCCACAAATGGCTTTGCACACAGTGGATAAGCCAGAGTCCATTCCGAAGCCTGTAAGCCTGTAAGTGAAGATGAAGATCCTACTTATGAAATCCAGCAGGAAATCCCTGTGCCTCTACTGGATTCTCAGACTGTTGAGGAGATATCTAAATGTCCTGTACCAACACAACATAAAGCAAAGCTTTCCAAGCTGGAAAAGTTCCGTGCTCTTGGGGTGGATCTCTCCTTGAAGCCCTGTTTGTGCCCTGATGTTGGCTCATTTGTTAACTTGGATGAACCAAAGCAAAATAAAGTACTAGAAGCTTTGAAGGAGCGTTTTCTGAAGCACTCCCTGCATAAAGCCAAGCCTGTGATTGAGAGGAAAGTTAATCTAAATATCGTCCGTAAAGAGACAACGGCAGATGGAAAGGAGGAGCTAAAGGCAGATGTGGTATCTGTCATTGTGTCTGATGAAACAACTAATGAGATAATTCAGAAAAAGCCAGGTGAAAGCTGCAACTTCTTAAAGCAAAGCTGCAGGAAGCAATGAAACAGTGTCGTACTGAAGAGCGGCAGAAGCGCCAGGCCATGTTTAAGTTGGACAATGGAGATGGCTTTGAAGATGAGGATGACGAGGGAAACACTGAGACTGTAGAAGATCTCCTGGGAGTTGAAGATAATGCAGAGATTGGAAATGATGACGGGCTCGAAGAGAGTGCAACGGATATTGTTATATCTGTACCCAGACATGTGACTACAGAGTCCACCATGATGCTATTCAAGGACAGCTCTACAAAGATGGAAGGATCAGCTCTACAAAGATGAAGGATGCAAACAGACCAGTAAGATAGAGAGAAGATGGATTTTCAGGTGGCCACTCAATCGCAGCCTTCTACCTCAATGCGGACGGCACAGCGGAGGAATGGTTGGCTGGGCGAAGAGTTCTTGAGTGGTGAGTGGCCCTACCGGATGTCCGGCCTCTCGGCATGTCACCCAACACCATGTTGTTGAGCTGAGGGGGAGGGTGTGTGACCGTTTGCCCCTTAGATGATATGACAAGCAAGTGGAGTATGGAGTTCTTGACAGGAGTGACGGAGTTAAAACTTCTGAAGAACTCCTAATTGGTGCAACTTCCCTTTAAAAGCCTGGAAAGCAGACATGGAAGGGGGTGAGGCTGGCTAGGCTTTGGGCAGGCTGTGTGCTGTCTGAGCAAGTCAGAGAGTGAAGCTGACAGAGGATCCTGTGTGGAGTTACAGTGAGAGCTTTGGGAAGCAAGCCTGTAAGTGTTCACCTGATTTACTGTGGCTGCGAGTATTAAAACAACAGCAGGAAGTGTGAGCTGTTTGCAGGCGCAGGACGCTTAGAGCTGGAAGAGTGAATACAGCCTCAGGAAGCCAAGTAAGTGTGAAGGGATTAGTGAGAATCCCCAGGCAGAGTTGCCTTAAAGACCTAGCGTGTGTGAAGCTGACAGAGGCCTCAGAAGGAAGGTACCAAGACGTATTATGCCCCAGGGAAGAGGCTGAGTTTGAAGAGAGAAGTGTGAAGGGATTAGTGAGAATTCCCAGGCAGAGTTGCCTTAAAGGCCTAGCGTGTGTGAAGCTGACAGTGGCCTCAGAAGGAAGGTACCAAGACGTATTATGCCCCAGTAAAGAGGCTGAGTTTGAAGAGAGAAGTGTGAAGGGATTAGTGAGAATCCCCAGGCAGAGTTGCCTTAAAGGCCTAGCGGGTGTGAAGCTGACAGAGGCCTCAGAAGGAAGGTACCCAGACGTATTATGCCCCAGGGAAAAGGCTGAGTTTCGAAGACGGAAGTTAATACAAGTTAGTGTTGTGATATGCAAGGGTCCCTGGGGTGAAGCATATGGGAGAGACGGGCGGGCCCTATGCTTCATCCGCGACGGTGTAAAGAGTACCGTGGAAGAGACTTCCAGATGTACTAGAGGTTAAGTGTATCCTGACCACAAGGTGGCAGTAGAAGTAAGAAGAGATTATGTGTATCCTGACCACAAGGTGGCAGTAGAAGTAAGAAGAGATTATGTGTATCCTGGTCACAAGGTGGCAGAATAAGTAAGAAGAGATTATGTGTATCCTGACCACAAGGTGGCAGTAGAAGTAAGAAGAGATTATGTGTATCCTGGTCACAAGGTGGCAGAATAAGTAAGAAGAGATTATGTGTATCCTGACCACAAGGTGGCAGTAGAAGTAAGAAGAGATTATGTGTATCCTGGTCACAAGGTGGCAGAATAAGTAAGAAGAGATTATGTGTATCCTGACCACAAGGTGGCAGTAGAAGTAAGAAGAGATTATGTGTATCCTGGCCACAAGGTGGCAATATAAGTAAGCAGAGATGGTGTGTATCCTGGCCACAAGGTGGCAATATAAGTAAGAAGAGATTATTTGTATCCAGGCCACAAGGTGGCACTACTACCTACATAAGAGACTGACTGTATCCTGGCCACTAGGTGGCGCTATTGTGTGAAAGCTACTCCTTCCGGAAGACACAGTGTTGTAGTGTTTTTTCCCTGTCGCAGAATAGCTGCACAGGAGTAGTCAGGGTGTTCCTGAGTTATAGTCAGCTCGTTTAAGTAGATGTTTATTTCCGTTATTTTTAAGCAGAGTTACTGCTCAGTTGTTACTTGCATTTGCAAATAAACCAATTTGCTTCATTTCAAGCCAGTATCAGTCCCTTTTTCAAGAAACCACAGAGTTATACGACCATCCTTGTCACAATATATATATATATATATATATATATATATATATATATATTAGCTGTTTACCCATCATAAATGACGGTATAATATTACATGTGTCTCTCTATCCCCCCCTCCCTCCCCTGTGTCTCTTTTCCACCCTCCTCCCTCTCCCTCCCCTGTGTATCATCCTCCCCCTCTCCTGTGTCTCTTTCCCCCCTCCCCTGTGTCTCTTTCCCCCTTCCTCCCTCCCCTGTGTCTCTTTCCACCTTATGAACCAGTGCTCATTGCGAGCACTAATCCGGCGCTCATCGTGAGCCCTGCAATACTAGTCGGGTGTTGGTATCACCAACTGCTCGCCCCACTTTGCGAGGCTCGCAGGCGTCCCTCACTGTGCGAGCGAAGCAAAGTGTGACCAACATTGTAAGCATTCCCCACACTGACAACTATTATAATGATGTGTCAGAATCCATAGTGAAGATAATAGCTGCCCTGGTCCTGTACAACTAATGGAGTGGCTGATATGATACCTTGTATATGAAACATTGTCAAAGACTCTATTAGCAGTGTTTGAAAATAATTCAATGTGGCCGCCATCATTTAGCACTATAAATAGTATTGTGATTAGGAATTTTACTAAAGAGAAAACCTTTGGTGATTAAATCAGTTCTGCCTTAAATCAGGAATTGTATCACACTTTGCCACCAACAATACGGGTACAGAAAAAGGGGGGAATGAGAGGGCAAGGGGGGATTAGATATGTACGTTTGCATTATTAATTGTATTTACATGATAAAGTAACCTAGATACATTATAGATACTAACATAAAATATTGGGCGTGATTTAAGTAACTTATACTAAATGTGATGTTTGACTTAATTAGAGGTATGGGGTAATTTTTTTTTTTGTTGTTATAATTTAAAATGTAATATAAATGTTGATATGCATTTGTAACGGGATGTGTATGTCTGTGTGTGTGCTAATGGATTTGTATGTCTGGATAAATGTGATGCGTGTATGTGTTGGTGACTGTGTATCTGGATGTATGTAGATTGGGTGTTTCTTGGGATATGTGTGTGTCTGAATGTGAGTGTGTGTATTGATGTGTGTGTTTGTATATGTGTGAGAATGTGTGGGTGTACCTAGATGTATGTTTGTGTCTAAATGTGTATATATGTGGATGTATGTATGGATATGTGTGTCTGCAAGTGTTTGTGTGTGGATGTGTGTGTCTGCAAGTGTTTGTGTGTGGATGTGTGTGTCTCAATGTGTTTAATTTTGTTTCTGTGGAAGTGGGTGTGTGTATATTGATGTGTGTGTATGTTTGTGTTTGGACATGTGTGGATGTGTGTGTGCATCTAAATTCTGATTTTGCTGATTTATTTATTTATAATAAAAACAATAAGATATTTATTTTTATAGTAAATATATAATATTTCTCTTATTAAACCACATCTTATTTATAACAATGTCCAGCAGAGGGCAGTGTGTCCTGCATTATTTTTCTCATTGGCCATAACTTTAGGTCTATTTGTTATTTTTACTCTTTATTTTAAAACTAGCGACTTGCCTGTCAAAAAATGAGGCAATAAAATGTTAAGCCATGGCACTGCTGTTTGCCATACAATGTAAGGCTTTTGCTCTTCTATGGACCTTCGGCGCTCATTGTGAGCCTCTCCCCTCGGGTACTTCAATCACCTTTTGGCGCTCATCGCGAAGACAGATATATAATTACAGTGTCAAATTTAAAAAAATGTGAGTACAGTGAACTAAAAAAGTAATATAAATTAATAAATTAATATACTTTACCTATTTCTATTTAATATGCAGCAATCAATATCCTGAAGAGCTAACAATCGATTTGGATTTTCCTGCATCTGAAAATGTACAGTTGGTGTGTTGATCACCTGAGGAGAGAGTGTCAGCAATGTGGCAAGTGTGCTGTGTAAATCGGCTCCGTGCGCGAGGCCAAACGGTTTGTTTAGGCAGGTAAAGCAGCATTTTAGAATTGTAACGTTATTATTTGCAAGTTAGTGTTGTAAAATGCCGGCTTTTTTCTATGTGTTACTTGGCTCGCGAGCATTTTCCGTCCGTTGTAATGTTATATTTTGTATCTCCTACATTCCAGGCTAACTCGTACGTGCCTGGCGGTGATTTTCGCGTCTCTGTCTCCTCGTTTTTATTTTTTTCGTCCGACGTTTTTTTTCTTGCTTAGGCGATTTTCAAGTTCCGAAACTGTTTAAATGTGACTTAAATTGGCGTGCAACCTCACTCCCAGACGTCCTGGCTGTCCCCCCGTGCTGTGCGTGATGTTTGTTTTATATTATTTTTTTGTTGTTGTTATGGTTTTCGATGTGCGTGGTCTTTTTTTTGTTTCTAAGACCTCGTAATTGCTGTTTGTAAAAGTCGTACGTCCTTGGCGGTGTTTCGCGCGCTTCTGGGTCCTGCAGCCTCGTTTTCATTTTTTTGCCCGCCATTTTTTTTCTCGCTTAGGCGATTTTCAAGTCCCGAAACTCAGCAAATTCAACTTAAATTTTGCGTACAACCTTAGTTCCAGATGCCAGGCTGTCCACCCGTGCTGTGTGATGTTTTTTTATTTGTGTTTTTTGTGTTTTGCGATGTGCACGAACAGTTAACTTCGTATTTTTTTACATTGTTTTTTGTTTTTTATTCACAGTACTGCAAGCCGTATTTTTTTATTTTTTCGAGGGCCCGATTTTTTTTCCAAAGTTCTACGGCCCGCTCACTGCCTGGCTTTGCGCTCATTGCAGTCTAAATCCCACATGCCTCAACTGCTCGCCTCGCTTCGCGTAGGAGCCCCAGCTTTTTGGGGGCTCCTACGCCCATGCTCCTTGAACTTGATTTTTTTTAAAATCTTATTTTGTATCTATCCAACACTTTACCAGTTTGCAGTAACACAATCTGCACATTGCAGAATCCAGGGGGTCTCTGAACGCATGTATATAGCTCTGCACCATCATGTAGAGGAGTCAAAATCAAGAAGAAGATGTGTAAAAATGTCTTAACATGAAGCTATTTTCACTATTTTTTAACTGATTTTAGCTGGTACATTGTCGGTATTTACAGCACTCAAACTGTTTCTTTACCTGGAGCCATCTGCACCTTTGAGCTTACAGGTCCTGAAGTGACAATGCATAAAAAGCTCCCCCTAAACAATTATGTACATTAATAAGTCACATTTGATTCTATTGCTGTTAGAATGTGTAATGTAACCTGAAGTAATATGCTGACGTTTTTAGTTGCAGCTAAAAGAGTGTATTGCTGTTTAGTTGTGCCGATTATACAAATATTCTAATAAAACCGGGAAATTAACCTCTATTTTTAAATTCTAGCAATGTTTCCATTTGGTTTTCAGTGCTCTATATGATGATGATAAATTCCAGGTCCGTTTAGTTATGTTTTGGAAATCATTATACTGAAGCTCCACAATGTTAATCTGTGGACTATAATGAACTATGTCTAGTTATTTCATTGTCTAACCCTCCCGGTGATATGATTAAGTGCCTGACCATAAGGGGGGCTGCTCCTCATTATCTTCAGCCTCTGAAACCTGCCCTTCCCCTTTGATTAACGAGCTGGCAATAATTCATTGATAAGAAATTAAGCGTGGACGCTCTCTGCCCCAGTCTCAATAGACCCAAATGATAATGTGACTTCGATCTCACTTGGTTTTGCTTAAAGTCTAAACACAAATATACTGCCCCTCACTATAGATATACATTATACATAGGGCTGGGCCGGGGGCCGCACTCAAAACTGGACCAATGTCAGTCATAAAATGTCATTATCCAGACCCAAAGCTAAACTTATGCAGTGGAATTATAGTATTAAAATACAAAGTATCAATTTAGATAGTATATATGTGTGTGTATATGTATATGTATATGTATATGTATATATATATATATATATATATATATATATACAGTAAACTCCCGGTTACCCGGCACTCAACTAACTGGGACTCTCAAGCAAACGGCACCGGCATTAATTCCCCATTTTCAAAAACCTCCCGCTAAACCTACATAACCGTAACTAACCGGCAGTTCGAGACTGCAAAAAAATTTTTATTTGTTTTTTTCTGGGCCAATTTAGGTGCTAATGCCATTTTAAAGGAATTTTGAGGGGTTTTGGGGTGTTTAAGGGTCGTTTAGACCTTTAAATTCGAGGACTCACGATTAACCAGCAACCACACTTATCCGGCAATAGGGAGTCCCAGTGCGTGCCGGATAACGGGGAGTTTACTATATATATATATATATATATATATATATATATATATATATATGTGTGTGTGCATATATATATATATATATATATATATATATATATATATATATATGTGTGTGTATATATATATATATATATATCATATAAAATATATACTTTTCATTCTAACTTAAACAGTGGAAGAAAAAGAGTCTAAGGAAGCGTTGTGTGCCAAGCAGACACTCCAGACAAAGTCCTCTAGTGTGTGAAACGTGTAAAGACACTGACACCGTGATTAACACTATAACATCTCCTTGATTATGCTAACATCTGATGTCATTGCGCACTAATGTCATCAAGTTAAAACGTTGCATCATCTGGAAGCATACTGCTGAGAGCTGCAGCTACCAACTGCATGGGCATGAATATAACCTAAGGATTTTGCTTTGCACAATTTTCTTTAATGTATGTTTTATTATAATGTTCTGCTTTATTTCAGGTAACAAGGAAGAAGCAGATCAATAGAGGGGCACATTCACTCTTTATTAGAGTGTGTAGTAAAGGAAGGAACTAAGAGATTCTACACTATAGATCCCTCCTTGTTTCTTCTTTTTGAATTAAGTTTCCAGACCAGCCAAACCACAGCACATTATTATTATTATTATTATTATTATTATTATTATTATATGATTCTACCGGACTTCAGGGCCCAGTTGTCCTTGTTCAGAAACCTCCAAGGACTGATGTTGCCATTCAGTTCCTTTCTATCATGGTGGTACCTTCTGTATATTACAAAACGTGTTGCCCAAATTTGGACAGCATACATTATAACTGGTTGAGAGACTGCTCTAGACCCCCACTCAGAAACAGCAAGATCAGGAGTCTAAAAGATATTGTACATTTAACTTTCTCTTTGCTGGGAAATCTGATAGACAGATAATAGATAGATTGTTGAAAAGGTGAATCTGTTATCATGTCCGGATTACCCATTAGGCCAACTAGGCAACCGCCCAGGGGCGGTATCATGCGAGGGGCGTCATTTCTTACAAAAATGGTTCCTGTCTTAAAATAAAAAATGAAATGTTGCAGTTCATAGACTGGCTACTAGGGGGTAACCACCTAGAACAAGACAGTTACAACAGGAAAGGGAACTTACACATACAGAAAAGGCAAAAATGGGTCCGTTCATACCTTGTGTGCTCACTCACAGGGGCTCCTCCACTTCACTGTCTAGGGGCTCCAAAAAGATAGATCCGGCCCTGAATGTCCTTTGTAAACAGTTAATGGGCTGTTTGGGAGGGGGGTTCTAAGCCAGCTGCGCTCAGGGAATAGAATATGTTTTCTAGACCTGAGATCAGTTATTATTTTGTGAAATAAAGTTCAAAATATGCTCTTGTAAAGGCACAGTAGAAAAGTTTGACCTTTGTGTGCCTTTAAAGTATGATTGTTGGTGAAGAAAAAAGACACTTGTTTGTCAGGTATCTCCCAAACTAATAATATTAGCAGATGTGGAAGCCACGAACATAAAACATTTTTGGGGAAAATCAGAATTTTTAAAGACTCATTTATGGGTAAAAGAATCCATTTTGTATTTGTTACATCACATCCTGAGAGCTGGATGATGAGGGGGCGGGGTAGTTATCAGTAGAGTGAGGGTGGGGAAAAGTGAACGGGCAGATATCCAGAGCCATAACTGGATAATACTGAAATTGGCACTATACTGCTCACAGGCCCGGAAGCAGAAACCTTGCATCATTCAATGCAACCACAGAGATATAAACACACCTTTCACATAAACAACTTCCACCAGTGAATCATGATCACTCCAAGGTCCTGCAGAGGCATCAACATTTATTTTTTTTGTAAATAAAAACTTGTTGTATGACTTTTTTTTCGGCTTAATTATGCTTTAAGTCAGACTTAACGTTTTTAAACCTATTTTACTTGCCATTGTGTGTTGGTCCTTTCAATCACTGCTCAGTTCAATATGAGGATAATGTAGCATTGACCCAAGTGCTGTCAGTGACACTCTCCTTTCCTACAAGGAAATCCCCGTCTAGACTGACACTGAGTATGGAGACAGGAAGAGTTCCCTCCACTGGGAGCCAACAATCATTAGGTTACAAAGTATCCAGGATCCACATCATTAAAGTGATACATCCCATAGAAGTGACTGAGATGTAACATTCACACCACATCACACTGCACCACACGGGCAAATGCATACATTATATATATATATATATATATATATATATATATATATATATATATATATATATCACATTAAATACATTTTCTGCTGATGGAATCTGACTGGATCTAAATTAATAAACATCTAAAATAAGAAAAGTGTCATCCATGAAACAAAGAAATGCTGGTGCAGAGAATCAAAGTAAGATACAACATAAAGGACCACTCGTGGGTCATATTTATAGTCTGCTCTTAACAAGAACTTGACTTGATAAAGTGCAAAATATTTTATACAGATTTAAAACAAGTAATTAGGCCTTTCATTTGTACATATTGTGTTCAATTTTGCTTTAATGATGATTTTGTCTTTGTTCTTAAAAAGATCAGAAACTTGGGAGGAAATTTTGTTGAAAACTTCACTCATAGTTATTATAATATAAAGTCCAGAGGTGGAACTACCGCCGGTGCAAACGGTGCAACCCGCTGACCTCCAGTGGCCCATGTGGACCTCCCACAGACCCTGCAAACCTCCTGTGGGTCCCGTGTGGCCCCCTGCGGCCCTGCTGTGTTCAGCCGCAGGACCTTGGTGGCCCCCGTGGTTCTTCTGTGGCCCCCAGGCCCCATGTGGTCCCCACAGTTCCCCTGTGCCTCCATGGCCACCAGGGCCCACTATGGCCCCTTACGCCTCTGCGGATATCCCGTGGGTCCCCCCTCACAAAGCCCAGGGGCCCCCTGTGCCCCCTGCAGCCGCTCCTCACCCCAGGAAATGGAGTGCAGCATCGGGCAGGTAAGAAAGTATATAGGTGTAGATGTATATGTAAATGTGTACATTTATATGGGCACATTTGCATGTCCCAGCTCAGCTTCCCAGAATGCAGTGTAATAACTGATTTTCTCAGAATTCTGATCTGGAAGCAGGTTTTTTAACTTGTTTTAGACATTCAAATGTGAACACAGATGTACTATTTATTATATATATATATATACACACATAAATGTTATATGTATATGTGTACACTAAAAAAGTTGTGTCTGCTCCCTCCTGGGGGGGGGGGGGGGGTTCTTTTTGCACCGGGGCCCCCTGTGCACTTATCTACTGTTCTTTTCATATATATGTCTGAAAGAACTGAGTCTCACTAAGAGCATAATTAGACAGGAAAATTAGAAACAACTAAATGTTGATACCTCTGTCGGGCCCTGGGAGCATACATAATATCTTGGTGAAGGTTGTATGTGTGAGAGAGATGTTTACCTTTCTGCAGCTAGAAGTGCAGTATCTTTGCCTCTGAGAATGGGGGATAGGTGTCAAATTCCAAACATTCTATCATGTAACAAATTCCCTACCAGACTCCCTCCTTCCTCCTCAACTGATAAATAAAATAAACACACCCATCAGAATCCAAGCTAGCAGGAAGTGCCCTGGTCAAACAATATTAAATTTGTATAAGAAAAATTAAAAAACGTTCTAAAACATTACAATTTCTTGGCTTGCACCGCTGCTAAAGTTGTTAGTTACATTACTTCACAAGCATGTGATGTTTTTCCTATATGCAGTGGTCATTTAATGTTAGATATTTTAACTAGACACTGATCTATAATAAAATCCCTATTTCTATGTCTATCTATGTTAGTTTTCTAAACTTAAAACTATTTTTAATTTTAAAACATACCATTTTTTGTATAACCTATGTACCTTGTATCTTTTTTTAATTGCAATATACGAAAACTAGGATAATATTGTCCCTTAAAGGTGGTCAATTTTCCTATATGGACTTTTTGAATAATTAAATTTGATAATGGACAAAACAGATATAGCACCTTTACAATTTTCACTTTTATATGCAGTTATTTTTTACTGCACTTGCATCAATAAGCCTGCTCCTTGCAGCTTCTGTCTCAACAGTGAGTGCACTGGCAGTTGTATATGTCACATTCCCATTGTGCAGTGTGACAGAGTCATACAAGGCATGTTTGTGAGTCACAGACTCTGCAAAACGGTAGCACGTCCTTTACGAGCTGCAGAACAGCGCGCCGTCATTAGTGCGCCGTCATTAGTGCGCCGTCATCAGTGCGCCGTCATCATTGCGCACCAACACCTGCGCCAAAGACAAGAGATCTCCCGACAACTGCTCACCACCCTGCATCCCATCTCCTCTTCTGCACCCCATCACCTGCACCCCATATCCACACTCTGGCCCCTGCACCCATCCTCTCTCTCTGTCCCCTGCGCCCATCCTCTCCCTCCCTCCTGCACCCCAACCCCTCACTCTGTCTCCTCATCCCATCCTTTCCCTCCCTCCTCTCCCTCTCTTCTGCACCCATCCTCCTACCTCTCTCCTCACCTCATCCCCTCTTTCCTGCACCCGATTCCCACTCTCTGTCCCCTGCACCTATCATCTCCCTTTTTCCTGCACCCCAACCCCTCTCTCTGTCTGTCCCCTCACTCCATCCCCCCTCTCGCTCTCCCCTGCACTCCACTCCCTATCTGCCATTCTGCCTATTAACCTGCAGTCTCTCTGGCAGATGGGATGCAGGGTGGCGCGCTCTTGTCTGGGGCACAGGTGCCGGAGCACGCTGATGATGGCACGCTGTTGTCCAGAGCACAAAGGTTGGGGTGCCCTGTAAAACTCTGTTCCCACTGGAGGACTGAACCTGCTCAGTTAATTAGCTGCACCTGGGTAGCCCTAATTTAAGACTGCTCCTGGAGTATGAGAGAGGTTGCTTATGGACTGATTGTTTGCAGTTTGTCTGACCTGGAGAAAGAGACACACAGTGAGACAGCAGCCTGGAGCTTGTGACCACTTGAAGCAGAGTGGAGACCTGGAGATCTTTTTTTTTTGGAGTTTTTTTTCGCGTCGTACAGTCATTTCCGACTCTCCGTGACCTTATGGACCATAACACACCAGAACATCTTTATGTCCATGGTCATGCTGATCCACTTGGTATTCATGGCAGAGATACTGGAGTGGGTTGCCAGTTCCTACTCCAGTGGGCCAGCTCCTGGTATTCCTAGGTGGTCTCCCATCCCAGTACTGACCAGGCCCAACCCTGCTCAGCTTCAGGGTTGTGTGGCCTCTTGGTTCCCTGACTTGGAATCGAACCCAAGTCACAGCGGTGAAAGCACCGAATCCTAACCACTGGATCCCCAGGAAACCCGTTATTTTTGTATCACTAGTTAAAATTTTCCTAAAACTTTGAAAAAGTGTCTACAGCCTCTTGTATTGTTGTCTTCCATAAAAGTGCCTGAAACACAAACCCAGAGGATTCTGGGAACTTGTCACAACAGATACATTCTTCCTTGGTATCCAAAGTCTACTCAGGAAGTAGAAATTAAAATGGTGGACTCCACAGCGGCATAATTGCATATAAAAACAATAAATTAGAGGCTCTTACTTTTTATCCATCCTACAAACATATTGGGAGTGGTCATTAAACATCAGCTACACCCAAAGTGTCCGTCCAGGCAGCCCATGACCTCTCTGGGTGCCGAAACTCCGGATCCCCCCCACGTCATCCCAATCAGAAATAATAACGATAATCAACTCCTTCGGCTTCTTGGTTCTCATTTGTGCTGCGATGTGCGTTTGTTTAATTAAGTGCCGAGCCTGCTGGGAGCGGCTTATTTCCATAACAAACTCAGGAGTCTGTCGTAGCGCAAGTTCCCTCATTCATTACCGGTAATTAGATATAGATTCCACAACAACTTCATCCTTTTTGATGAATTACCCCCCAGACACTCACTGTCATACTATTAGCATGTATCCAATGTGTCCGATAAATCATCCCTTTCTTGGGTTTTTTGTCGGGGAGGAGAGTCTATATTTTAAATAAAATATTAGCAGAGCATTGAAGTGATTTATCCTTTTCCGATGGGCCGGGATCCCTCATCTCCATGTGAAGTGCGGAATTATTTAATTTTATTTCTGCATTTTGAAATCCTGATATGGTTTTAATATTCACTCCTGGGTTACAAATGGGGCTTTTTAAAAGGCCACTGAAATTATATTTTATTTGCGGCTTCCACTGTGGTTAATATTTTTTATATGGTATTTTGAATAACTATACTTAGAAAATGTTTTTAGAATGTAAAAGACCTTTATATTTTATTATATGCATTTATTCTATACTGGGGGGTTCCATTTTATCTTATGACCTGATTCTGTCTGCTACTTTTCTGGAGGGTGTATCTTTGTAAACTAATGAGTGATCTGTTTGCAGCACTGAAAATTTTAGCTGCATGGTTTCATTGTGCAGATGAAGCTTTATCTGTATCCAAAGCCCCCTCTGACTTAAGGAAGACAATCGTCAGAAATCAAGTATATCTCTTTTTAACATCTATCCTCCTATAACAAATTAAGAGAAAGTTAGGTAGCAGAGGGCACCTACGCTAGCAATAGCATCGTGCATGACCATCCATTAAGTTAGAACTGTGGTTGTTTGAAAATGTTTAGTCTGCTCCAGGGAGCAAGATAGCATAGGGCCCCTAACCTACTGTGGGCACTGGTACTTTGCACCTGCTGCACCATCAGTGCCTTTGCCAGTAGCATCCTGCATGAGCATCCATCTGCTCCAGGGAACTGGATTAAGGTGAACTGAGGTGTTTGCATTGAAAACTTGTGAGGATTGGCGGTGTCACCAATCAGGAGTTTAGGAACTGGGGGGTGGGGGGACAAATCCCACTCCAAGTTATATGAACAGGGGAAACAAAGAATAGCAAAATTAAACTTACTCATGCATTATCAGATTTGGCCATCAGAGGGTGCTACAGAGCCTATAAAGCCATATGTATTTCCCATGAAAGCTTTGACCCATAATTTAAAGGCATATTCAAGTGAGGTGGGTTATGAAGGCATCTGAGAGAGGGGAATTAGTAGTGTATGATTCCATTTATTTGCATGCACTATGTTATTTTAGCTTTGCATTTAAAAAAAACTGTTGCAGGTGATGTTTACACCCCCAGGATTAAGCTAGGCCTCTCAGGGTACTATTTTTTAAAAGTGTACCCTGTCCATGTGAGCATGCTCAGATTTGCAGACCAATCAGTAATGCTTTATGCAATCAGCATAGATGACGACTATACTGAGTCCTTAAAGGACCATAAATCAACATTCAAGTAAAAATGCTTGAGAGGTTACACTGTTGTTCTTTAGACATACACCCTCTCCTTGATAAATTCTGACAAGTTATAATTGTACTGAAACCAAACATTTCAGCTGCTTCTTCCTATTGTAATTTGTCTCTTAAGCGAATGAGCATTTAAGGTCCTGCAATGACCTGCAAGAGCCAGCCATAGTCTCTGTGCATGTGCCTCTCTGTGAGTGAGTGCATGCAATTTACTGGGACTGCGAGAGATCTCAGGGGCGGGGGGCAATTCACTGGGGCTGGGAGAGATCACAGGGGCAACTCACTGGATGTGGGGAAAGTGATAGGGTAACTCACTGGGGCTGGGGGGGTTACAGGGGCAGATCATTGGGGCTGGGGGAAGTTTCCCCTGGGATGTAGGTAAAACAATCAGTGAATGAAGGGACACAGACCTTGTTCTGGGTATTACAGAAATCTAAAGGAAAGCTACAGCTCAATCCCCAGGCCAAAAATATACAATGTATTAGTTATGCTAATTTTCCCAGGGAATTTCAGGGGGTGTCAACATTGATAGAAAACTGTTTGCAAATGCAAGAAATTCATCAAACTTTAGGGTAACAGTTTAAATTTTTATTTTGGTATTTTTTCATGCAATATTTTTTTTTCATACACTACTAATTGTCCTCTATCAGATGCATTAATAACCCAGCTCACTTGCATATACCTTTACATTTTATACATACACATGACAAGCTGGCATATAGACATAAATATATATATATATTATGTATTGCACCGGGTATACAGGCATTAGATCCGCCCCTGCTGCCTGTCTTGCACCACTCAGGGCCACAGTTTTTTGCCTCTTTAATCTTTATCCGCCCCAGATATTTTTGGATTCCCACGTCTGTCACCAGTGTAAATGTGCTTAGTATATGACTTTTATGAAAGTTATGACCAGTCCCATTTATTATATATCTGATGTACGGTGATTATATACCATCCCTCTCGCTGACTGTGAGCTGTTTCCAACATTGCACAGTAAAGCTCCACATTGCACAGTAAAGCTCCATATTGCACTTCACGCAACATTTCTTTTTAGTTTACATATAGACACGTGAAAGCCCCCCCTTGTTCTTTGTTTATTTTAAGAGATTTTTTTTTACTCAAGGATTATTACAAGGTATAAACATGTGTATTTACATACTCGACAAGTGATCCAAAAATGAATGGATGCAGTTATTTTTTTATCTAAAAAAATGACCATAATTAAAAAAAAAATATACAAAAAAATGATGAAATAACTGAACAAATAAAACAAGACCAAAGTCTAACACCTTGCCCTATTGCTGCGTGGCACAGCTGGCCTTGTTAATATTTTGTATTTTTAAATCCCACATTAACCATTTGTTGCACTATTGATATTCACTTTTTTGTCGTCATTTTACAAGTTTTGACTTGAATGTCAGACGATCGTTCTTTATCCTGGACTTTCTGTCTGGACCTGGTAATGTTTTGCGACGAGTTCTCTGTTGGTTCAGAGCCAAACGGAACAGTAAACTTGCACTTAGTTTATCATTTTTTTATGGACTTTCGTCTATGGACCATCTCTCTAATAGCTCATCCAAAGAATATTACAATAATGTCTTTCCCCTATATCTCCCCCCATGTTTCTCTCCCACCCTCTCCCCTGTCTCTCCCCCTTGTCTCTCTTCCCCCCATGTTTCTCTACCACAACCCCTCCTTCTTGTCTCTCTCACCCCACATGTCACTCCCACACCCTCCCTTGTCTCTTTCCCTCCCCTGTCTCTTCCCTTGTATCTCTCCCCCATGTGTCTCTCCCACACCTCTCTTACTCTCCCCTGGATCTCTCCCCCGTGTCTCCACCCCGTGTCTATCCCTCCTGTGTCTCTCTCCTCTTGTGTCTATCCCCCTGTGTCTCTCTCCCTCTCCCACCCATTCCCTCCCATGTTGTCTCTCTCTTACTCTCTCCTGGATCTCTCCCCCCTGTGTCTCTCTACCCCCGTGTCTATCCCCCCGTGTCTCTCTCCCCCGTGCCCCCCGTGTTTCTCTCACCTCGTGTATATCCCCCCTGTATCTCTCTCCCCTTGTGTCTATCCCCCCTGTGTCTCTCTCCCCTCGTGTTTATCCCCCCTGCGTCTGTCTCCCTCTCCCACCCATTCCCTCCCCTGTATCTCTCCTCGCTGTGTCTCTCCCCGTGTCTATCCTCTTTGTGTCTACCCCCCCTGTGTCTCTCTCCCTCTGCCCACCCATTCCCTCCCCTGTCTCTCCCCCCTTGTGTCTATCCCCCCCTGTGTCTCTCTCCCTCTCCCCTTGTATCTATTCTCCCCGTGTCTCTCTCCCTCTCTCATCCATTCCCTCCCCTGTCTCTCTCCCCCGTGTCAATCCTCCCTGTGTCTCTCTCCTCTCGTGTCTATCCCCCCTGTGTTTCTCTCCCTCTCCCACCCACTCCCTCCCCCGTCTCTCACCCCTTGTGTCTATCCCCCTGTGTCTCTCTCCCCGTGTCTATCCTCCATGTGTCTCTCTCCCCTGTGTCTATCCCCCCTGTGTCTCTCTCCCCGTGTCTATCCTCCCTGTGTCTCTCTCCCCTGTGTCTATCCCTCCTGTCTCTCTCTCCCCTGTGTCTATCCCCCCCGTGTCTCTCTCTCTCCCACCCATTCCCTCCCCCTTATCTCTCCACCCCTGTGTATCTCTCCCCGTGTCTATCCTCCCTGTGTATCTCTCCCTGTGTCTATCCTCCCTGTGTCTCTCTCCCCACGTGTCTATCCCCCCTGTGTCTCTCTGCCTCTCCCACCCATTCCCTCCCCTGTCTCTCTCCCCTTGTGTCTATCTCCCCCCCTGTGTCTCTCTGCCTCTCTCACCCATTCCCTCTCCTGTCTCTCTCCCCTCGTGTCTATTCCCCCTGTGTCTCTCTCCTTCTGTCTCTCTACCCTTGTGTCTATCCCCGCCCTGTGTCTCTCTCCCTCTCTCACCCATTCCCTCTCCTGTCTCTCTCCCCTGTGTCTATTCTCCCTGTGTCTCTCTCCCCTTTGTCTATCATCCCTGTGTCTCTCTCCTCTCGTGTATATCCCCCCTGTGTCTCTCTCCCTCTCCCACCCATTCCCTCCCCTGTCTCTCTCCCCTCGTGTCTCTCTCCCTCTCCCACTTATTCCCTCCCCTCTCTCTCTCCCCTTGTGTCTATCCCCCCTGTGTCTCTCTCCCTTTCCCACCCATTCCCTCCCCTGTCTCTCTCCCCTTGTGTTTATCCCCCCTGGGCTCTCTCCCTCTCCCACCCATTCCCTCCCCTGTCTCTCTCCCCACGTGTCTATCCCCCCTGTGTCTCTCTCCCTCTCCCCTTGTGTCTATTCTCCCCGTGTCTCTCTCCCTCTCTCATCCATTCCCTCCCCTGTCTCTCTCCCCCCCGTGTCAATCCTCCCTGTGTCTCTCTCCCCTGTGTCTATCCTCCCTGTGTCTCTCTCCTCTCGTGTCTATCCTCCCTGTGTCTCTCTCCCCTTGTGTCTATCCCCACTGTGTCTCTCCCTCTTCCACCCACTCCCTCCCCTGACTCTCACCCCTTGTGTCTATCCCCCCGTGTCTATCCTCCATGTGTCTCTCTCCCCTGTGTCTACCCCCCTGTGTCTCTCTCCCCGTGTCTATCCTCCCTGTGTCTCTCTCCCCTATGTCTATTTCCCCTGTGTCTCTCTCCCCTGTTTCTATCCCCCCTGTGTCTCTCTCTCCCACCCATTCCCTCCCCCTTATCTCTCCACCCCTGTGTCTCTCTCCCCGTGTCTATCCCACCTGTGTCTCTCTCCCCGTGTCTATCCTCCCTGTGTCTCTCTCCCCACGTGTCTATCCCCCCTGTGTCTCGCTCCCTCTCCCACCCATTCCCTCCCCTGTCTCTCTCCCCTTGTCTCTATCCCCCCCTGGGCTCTCTCCCTCTCCCACCCATTCCCTCTCCTATCTCTCTCCCCTAGTGTCTATCCCCCCTGTGTCTATTCCCCCTGTGTCTATCCCCCCTGTGTCTATCCACCCTGTGTCTCTATCCCCTTGTGTCTATCCTCCCAGTGTCTCTCTCCCCCGTGTCTATCCTCCCCGGTGTCTCTCTCCCCTGTGTCTCTCTCCCCGTGTCTATCCTCCCTGTGTCTCTCTCCCCCCTGTCTATCCTCCCTGTGTCTCTCTCCCCCGTGTCTATCCTCCCTGTGTCTCTCTCCCTCTCCCACCCATTCCCTCCCGTCTTTCACCCCCTGTGTCTCTCTCCTCCCATGTGTCTCTTCCACACCCTCCCCTGTCTCTCTCTCTCTCTCTCTCCCTCCCCTGTGTCTCTCTCCTCTTGTGTCTATCCCCCCTGTGTCTCTCTCCCTCTCCCACCCATTCCCTTCCCTGTCTCTCTCCCCTCATGTCTATTTCCCCCATGTGTCTCTCCCACACCTCTCTTACTCTCCCCTGCATCTCTTCCCTTGTGTCTATCCCCCCCTGTGTCTCTCTCCCTCTCCCCTTGTGTCTATTCTCCCTGTGTCTCTCTCCCTCTCTCATCCATTCCCTCCCCTGTCTCTCTCCCCCCCCGTGTCAATCCTTCCTGTGTCTCTCTCCCCTGTGTCTATCCTCCCTGTGTCTCTCTCCTCTCGTGTCTATCCTCCCTGTGTCTCTCTCCCCTTGTGTCTATCCCCACTGTGCCTCTCCCTCTTCCACCCACTCCCTCCCCTGTCTCTCACCCCTTGTGTCTATCCCCCCATGTCTATCCTCCATGTGTCTCTCTCCCCTGTGTCTACCCCCCCTGTGTCTCTCTCCCTGTGTCTATCCTCCCTGTGTCTCTCTCTCCCCTGTGTCTATTTCCCCTGTGTCTCTCTCCCCTGTTTCTATCCCCCCGTGTCTCTCTCTCTCTCCCACCCATTCCTTCCCCCTTATCTCTCCACCCCTGTGTCTCTCTCCCCGTGTCTATCCCACCTGTGTCTCTCTCCCCGTGTCTATCCTCCCTGTGTCTCTCTCCCCACGTGTCTATCCCCCCTGTGTCTCTCTCCCTCTCCCACCCATTCCCTCTCCTGTCTCTCTCCCCTTGTCTCTATCCCCCCCTGGGCTCTCTCCCTCTCCCACCCATTCCCTCTCCTATCTCTCTCCCCTCGTGTCTATCCCCCCTGTGTCTCTATCCCCTTGTGTCTATCCTCCAAGTGTCTCTCTCCCCCATGTCTATCCTCCCTGTGTCTCTCTCCCCCGTGTCTATCCTCCCTGTGTCTCTCTCCCCCGTGTCTATCCTCCCTGTGTCTCTCTCCCACGTGTCTATCCTCCCTGTGTCTCTCTCCCCGTGTCTCTCTCCCCGTGTCTATCCACCCTGTGTCTCTTTCCCCTTGTGTAAATCCCACCTGTGTCTCTCTCCCTCTCCCACCCATTCCCTCCCGTCTTTCACCCCCTGTGTCTCTCTCCTCCCATGTGTCTCTTCCACACCCTCCCCTGTCTCTCTCTCTCTCTCTCTCTCTCCCTCCCCTGTGTCTCTCTCCCCCTATCCTTCCTGTGTCTCTCTCCTCTTGTGTCTATCACCCCTGTGTCTCTCTCCCTCTCCCACCCATTCCCTTCCCTATCTCTCTCCCCTCATGTCTATTTCCCCCATGTGTCTCTCCCACACCTCTCTTACTCTCCCCTGGATCTCTTTCCCCCCATGTGTCTCTCCCACACCCTCCATTGTCTTTCTCTTACTCTCCCCTGGATCTCTGCCCCCTGTGTCTCTATCCCCTCGTGTCTATCCCCACCTGTGTCTCTCTCCCACGTGTCTATCCCCCCCTGTATCTCTCTCCCCTTGTGTCTATCCCCCTGTGTCTCTCTCCCCTCGTGTCTATCCCCCCAGTGTCTCTCTCCCCCGTGTCTATCCTCCCTGTGTCTCTCTCCCACGTGTCTATCCTCCCTGTGTCTCTCTCCCACGTGTCTATCCCCCCTGTGTCTCTCTCCCACCCATTCCCTCCCCTGTCTCTCTCCCCTCCTGTCTATCCCCCCTGTGTCTCTCTCCCTCTCCCACCCATTCCCTCCCATGTGTCTCTCCCACACCCTCCCTTGTCTCTCTCTTACTCTCTCCTGGATCTCTCCCCCCTGTGTCTCTCTACCCCCGTGTCTATCCCCCCGTGTCTCTCTCCCCCGTGCCCCCCGTGTTTCTCTCACCTCGTGTATATCCCCCCTGTATCTCTCTCCCCTTGTGTCTATCCCCCCTGTGTCTCTTTCTCCTCGTGTTTATCCCCCCCCTGGGTCTGTCTCCCTCTCCCACCCATTCCCTCCCCTGTATCTCTCCTCACTGTGTCTCTCTCCCCGTGTCTATCCTCCTTGTGTCTACCCCCCCTGTGTCTCTCTCCCTCTCCCACCCATCCCCTCCCCTGTCTCTCTCCCCTTGTGTCTATCCCCCCCTGTGTCTCTCTCCCTCTCCCCTTGTGTCTATTCTCCCCGTGTCTCTCTCCCTCTCTCATCCATTCCCTCCCCATTCTCTCTCCCCCTTTGTCAATCCTCCCTGTGTCTATCCTCCCTGTGTCTCTCTCCTCTCGTGTCTATCCTCCCTGTGTCTCTCTCCCCTTGTGTCTATCCCCACTGTGCCTCTCCCTCTTCCACCCACTCCCTCCCCTGTCTCTCACCCCTTGTGTCTATCCCCCTGTCTATCCTCCATGTGTCTCTCTCCCCTGTGTCTACCCCCCCCCTGTGTCTCTCTCCCTGTGTCTATCCTCCCTGTGTCTCTCTCCCCTGTGTCTATTTCCCCTGTGTCTCTCTCCCTCTCCCACCCATTCCCTCCCATGTGTCTCTCCCACACCCTCCCTTGTCTCTCTCTTACTCTCTCCTGGATCTCTCCCCCCTGTGTCTCTCTACCCCCGTGTCTATCCCCCCGTGTCTCTCTCCCCCGTGCCCCCCGTGTTTCTCTCACCTCGTGTATATCCCCCCTGTATCTCTCTCCCCTTGTGTCTATCCCCCCTGTGTCTCTCTCTCCTCGTGTTTATCCCCCCCGGGTCTGTCTCCCTCTCCCACCCATTCCCTCCCCTGTATCTCTCCTCGCTGTGTCTCTCTCCACGTGTCTATCCTCCTTGTGTCTACCCCCCCCCCCTGTGTCTCTCTCCCTCTCCCACCCATTCCCTCCCCTGTCTCTCTCCCCTTGTGTCTATCCCCCCTGTGTCTCTCTCCCTCTCCCCTTGTGTCTATTCTCCCCGTGTCTCTCTCCCTCTCTCATCCATTCCCTCCCCTGTCTCTCTCCCCCTG
Source organism: Discoglossus pictus (assembly GCA_027410445.1). Classification (NCBI taxonomy): domain Eukaryota; kingdom Metazoa; phylum Chordata; class Amphibia; order Anura; family Alytidae; genus Discoglossus; species Discoglossus pictus. The sequence continues at coordinate 187,105,287 of CM050170.1, read as the reverse complement.
TGTCAATCCTCCCTGTGTCTCTCTCCCCTGTGTCTATCCTCCCTGTGTCTCTCTCCTCTCGTGTCTATCCTCCCTGTGTCTCTCTCCCCTTGTGTCTATCCCCACTGTGCCTCTCCCTCTTCCACCCACTCCCTCCCCTGTCTCTCACCCCTTGTGTCTATCCCCCCTGTCTATCCTCCATGTGTCTCTCTCCCCTGTGTCTACCCCCCCTGTGTCTCTCTCCCTGTGTCTATCCTCCCTGTGTCTCTCTCCCCTGTGTCTATTTCCCCTGTGTCTCTCTCCTCTGTGTCTATCCCCCCCGTGTCTCTCTCTCTCTCCCACCCATTCCCTCCCCCTTATCTCTCCACCCTGGTGTCTCTCTCCCCGTGTCTATCCCACCTGTGTCTCTCTCCCCGTGTCTATCCCACCTGTGTCTCTCTCCCCGTGTCTATCCTCCCTGTGTCTCTCTCCCCATTTGTCTATCCCCCCTGTGTCTCTCTCCCTCTCCCACCCATTCCCTCCCCTGTCTCTCTCCCCTTGTCTCTATCCCCCCCTGGGCTCTCTCCCTCTCCCACCCATTCCCTTTCCTGTCTCTCTCCCCTCGTGTCTATCCCCCCTGTGTCTATCCCCCCTGTGTCTCTCTCCCCTTGTGTCTATCCTCCCAGTGTCTCTCTCCCCCGTGTCTATCCTCCCTGTGTCTCTCTCCCATGTGTCTATCCTCCCTGTGTCTCTCTCCCACGTGTCTATCCTCCCTGTGTCACTCCCCCTTGTGTCTATCCTCCCTGTGTCTATCCTCCCTTTGTCTCTCTCCCCTGTGTCTCTCTCCCCCGTGTCTATCCTCCCAGTGTCTCTCCTCCGCTGTGTCTCTCTCCCCCGTGTCTCTCTCCCCCGTGTCTCTCTCCCCCGTGTCTATCCCCACCTTGGCTCTCTCCCCTCGTGTCTATCCCCCCTGTGCCTCTCCCTCTCCCACCCATTCCCTCCCCTGTCTCTCTCCCCTGGTGTCTATCCCCCCTGGGCTCTCTCCCTCTCCCCCGTGTCTCTCTCCCCCATGTCTATCCTCCCTGTGTCTCTCTACTTCTCCCACCCATCCCCTCCCCTGTCTCTCTCCCCTCGTGTCGATCCCCCCTGTGTCTATCCCCCCTGTGTCTCTCTCCCCCTTGTCTATCCTCCCTGTGTCTATCCTCCCTTTGTCTCTCTCCCCTGTGTCTCTCTCCCCTGTGTCTATCCTCCCAGTGTCTCTCCTCCGCTGTGTCTCTCTCCCCCGTGTCTATCCTCCCTGTGTCTCTCTCCCCCGTGTCTATCCTCCCTGTGTCTCTCTCCCATGTGTCTATCCTCCCTGTGTCTCTCTCCCACGTGTCTATCCTCCCTGTGTCACTCCCCCTCGTGTCTATCCTCCCTGTGTCACTCCCCCTCGTGTCTATCCTCCCTGTGTCTCTCTCCCCCGTGTCTATCCTCCCTGTCTCTCTCCCCCGTGTCTATCCTCCCTGTGTCTCTCTCCCCCGTGTCTATCCTCCCTGTCTCTCTCCCCCGTGTCTATCCTCCCTGTGTGTCTCTCCCCCGTGTCTCTCTCCCCCGTGTCTCTCTCCCCCGTGTCTATCCCCACCTTGGCTCTCTCCCCTCGTGTCTATCCTCCCTGTGTCTCTCTCCCCCGTGTCTATCCTCCCTGTCTCTCTCCCCCGTGTCTATCCTCCCTGTGTCTCTCTCCCCCTTGTCTATCCTCCCTGTGTCTATCCTCCCTTTGTCTCTCTCCCCTGTGTCTCTCTCCCCCGTGTCTATCCTCCCAGTGTCTCTCCTCCGCTGTGTCTCTCTCCCCCGTGTCTCTCTCCCCCGTGTCTCTCTCCCCCGTGTCTATCCCCACCTTGGCTCTCTCCCCTCGTGTCTATCCCCCCTGTGCCTCTCCCTCTCCCACCCATTCCCTCCCCTGTCTCTCTCCCCTGGTGTCTATCCCCCCTGGGCTCTCCCCCGTGTCTCTCTCCCCCGTGTCTATCCTCCCTGTGTCTCTCTACTTCTCCCACCCATCCCCTCCCCTGTCTCTCTCCCCTCGTGTCGATCCCCCCTGTGTCTATCCCCCCTGTGTCTCTCTCCCCCTTGTCTATCCTCCCTGTGTCTATCCTCCCTTTGTCTCTCTCCCCTGTGTCTCTCTCCCCTGTGTCTATCCTCACAGTGTCTCTCCTCCGCTGTGTCTCTCTCCCCCGTGTCTATCCTCCCTGTGTCTCTCTCCCCCGTGTCTATCCTCCCTGTGTCTCTCTCCCATGTGTCTATCCTCCCTGTGTCTCTCTCCCACGTGTCTATCCTCCCTGTGTCACTCCCCCTCGTGTCTATCCTCCCTGTGTCACTCCCCCTCGTGTCTATCCTCCCTGTGTCTCTCTCCCCCGTGTCTATCCTCCCTGTCTCTCTCCCCCGTGTCTATCCTCCCTGTGTCTCTCTCCCCCGTGTCTATCCTCCCTGTCTCTCTCCCCCGTGTCTATCCTCCCTGTGTCTCTCTCCCCCGTGTCTATCCTCCCTTTGTCTCTCTCCCCCGTGTCTCTCTCCCTCGTGTCTATCCTCCCTTTGTCTCTCTCCCCGTGTCTATCCTCTCTGTGTCTCTCTCCCCCGTGGCTATCCTCCCTGTGTCTCTCTCCCCCTTGTCTATCCTCCCTGTGTCTATCCTCCCTTTGTCTCTCTCCCCTGTGTCTCTCTCCCCCGTGTCTATCCTCCCTGTCTCTCTCCCTCGTGTCTATCCTCCCTGTGTCTCTCTCCCCCGTGTCTATCCTCTCTGTGTCTCTCTCCCCCGTGTCTAACCTCCCTGTGTCTCTCTCCCCCTTGTCTATCCTCCCTGTGTCTATCCTCCCTTTGTCTCTCTCCCCTGTGTCTCTCTCCCCCGTGTCTATCCTCCCAGTGTCTCTCCTCCGCTGTGTCTCTCTCCCCCGTGTCTCTCTCCCCCGTGTCTATCCCCACCTTGGCTCTCTCCCCTCGTGTCTATCCCCCCTGTGCCTCTCCCTCTCCCACCCATTCCCTCCCCTGTCTCTCTCCCCTGGTGTCTATCCCCCCTGGGCTCTCTCCCTCTCCCCCGTGTCTCTCTCCCCCGTGTCTATCCTCCCTGTGTCTCTCTACTTCTCCCACCCATCCCCTCCCCTGTCTCTCTCCCCTCGTGTCGATCCCCCCGTGTCTCTCTCCGCTCGTGTCTATCCCCCCTGTGTCTATCCCCCCTGTGTCTCTCTCCCCCTTGTCTATCCTCCCTGTGTCTATCCTCCCTTTGTCTCTCTCCCCTGTGTCTCTCTCCCCTGTGTCTATCCTCCCAGTGTCTCTCCTCCGCTGTGTCTCTCTCCCCCGTGTCTATCCTCCCTGTGTCTATCCTCCCTGTGTCTCTCTCCCATGTGTATATCCTCCCTGTGTCTCTCTCCCACGTGTCTATCCTCCCTGTGTCACTCCCCCTCGTGTCTATCCTCCCTGTGTCACTCCCCCTCATGTCTATCCTCCCTGTGTCTCTCGCCCCCGTGTCTATCCTCCCTGTCTCTCTCCCCCGTGTCTATCCTCCCTGTGTCTCTCTCCCCCGTGTCTATCCTCCCTGTCTCTATCCCCTGTGTCTATCCTCCCTGTGTCTCTCTCCCCCGTGTCTATCCTCCCTGTGTCTCTCTCCCCCGTGTCTATCCTCCCTGTGTCTCTCTCCCCCGTGTCTATCCTCCCTGTGTCTCTCTCCCCATGTCTCTCTCTCCCCCGTGTCTATCCTTCCTGTGTCTCTCTCCAACGTGTCTCTCTCCCTCGTGTCTATCCTCCCTGTGTCTCTCTCCGCCGTGTCTATCCTCTCTGTGTCTCTCTCCCCCGTGTCTATCCTCCCTGTGTCTCTCTCCCCCTTGTCTATCCTCCCTGTGTCTATCCTCCCTTTGTCTCTCTCCCCTGTGTCTCTCTCCCCCGTGTCTATCCTCCCAGTGTCTCTCCTCCGCTGTGTCTCTCTCCCCCGTGTCTCTCTCCCCCGTGTCTATCCCCACCTGGGCTCTCTCCCCTGGTGTCTATCCCCTCTGTGCCTCTCCCTCTCCCACCCATTCCCTCCCCTGTCTCTCTCCCCTGGTGTCTATCCCCCCTGGGCTCTCTCCCTCTCCCCCGTGTCTCTCTCCCCCGTGTCTATCCTCCCTGTGTCTCTCTACGTCTCCCACCCATCCCCTCCCCTGTCTCTCTCCCCTCGTGTCTATCCCCCATGTGTCTCTCTCCCCTTGTTTCTATCCTCCCAGTGTCTCTCTCCCCCGTGTCTATCCTCCCTGTGTCTATCCTCCCTGTGTCTCTCTCCCATGTGTCTATCCTCCCTGTGTCTCTCCCTGTGTCTCTCTCCCCTGTGTCTATCCTCCCTGTGTCTATCCTCCCTGTGTCTCTCTCCCCCGTGTCTATCCTCCCTGTGTCTCTCTCTACCGTGTCTCTCTCCCCCGTGTCTATCCTCCCTGTGTCTCTCTCCCCCGTGTCTATCCTCCCCCGTGTCTATCCTCCCTGTGTCTCTCTCCCCTTTGTCTATCCTCCCTGTGTCTCTCTCCCCCGTGTCTCTCTCCCCCGTGTCTCTCTCCCCTGTGTCTCTCTCCCCTGTGTCTCTCTCCCCTGTGTCTCTCTCCCCTGTGTCTATCCTCCCTGTGTCTATCCTCCCTGTGTCTATCCTCCCTGTGTCTCTCTCCCCTGTGTCTCTCTCACCCGGGTTTATACTCCCTGTGTCTATCCTCCCCGTGTCTCTCTCCCCCGTGTCTATCCTCCCTGTGTCTCTCTCCCCCGTGTCTCTCTCCCCTGTGTCTATCCTCCCTGTGTCTATCCTCCCTGTGTCTCTCTCCCCCGTGTCTCTCTCCCCTGTGTCTATCCTCCCTGTGTCTATCCTCCCCGTGTCTCTCTATCCCCTGTCTATCCTCCCTCGTGTCTATCCTCCCTCGTGTCTATCCTCCCTCGTGTCTATCCTCCCGTGTGTCTATCCTCCCTGTGTCTATCCTCCCTGTGTCTCTCTCCCCCGTGTCTATCCTCCCTGTGTCTCTCTCCCCCATGTCTATCCTCCCTGTGTCTCTCTCCCCCATGTCTATCCTCCCGCGTGTCTATCCTCCAGCGTGTCTATCCTCCCCCGTGTCTCTCTCCCCCGTGTTTCTTTCCTCCAAGTCTATCCTTCCCGTGTCTATCCCCCCGTCTCTCTCTCCCACCCATTCTCTCTCCTGACTCTCTCCACTCGTGTCTATCCCCCTTGTGTGTCTCTTTCCCTCTCCCACCCATCCCCCCCCTCGTCTCTCTCCCACTGGGTAATGTATCTGATGACATTATTTTTCAATGGCTTGATAGAGACATCATAACTGAATTCCTGAATTCCTCTGTTAAAGGCATGCGCAGGTCTAAAAATCTTTGGCCCTTTTATTCAGTGACCCTTTAAGATGGCCAGACACCCTTGTATTGAGGGGACAGATCATTTTATGTAATTGCATGGGGGCCTGGTCATCGCCATTATTGTCTTCTAATTCCTCCCCTATCTGTGAGTAAATGAGATTAACTCATTGATAGTGAATTGCTGTTTGATCTTTCATAACAGATGTCTGACTTTGCTTATCTACCCTTCAAGCAGGAAAGAGCTTTGGAAGCCTTAGAAGTTGAGAATAACAGAAAGGGGGAAGTTCAACCCAGAAATGCTGGTGACCATCTCTGCATATAGATGCATAAAATATATGGTAAATATGGATAGAAATAGAAAGAGAGGGAGGGAGAAGGAGGGAAGTAGAGAGAAGGAAGGGGGAGATAGAGAGTGGGAAGGAGAGAGAGATAGAAGGATGGAGGGAGAGAGAAGGAGGGGGAGAGGGAGTGAGAGAAGGATGGAGGGAGAGAGAAGGAGGGGGAGAGAGAGAAGGAGGAGGGAGAAAAGGACAGGAGTGAGAGAGAAGGAGGGAGAGAGAGAGGAAATGAGAGAGAGAAGGAGGGAGGGAGAGAGGAAGGGAGAGAGGGAAGGAGGAAGGGAGAGAGAGAAGGAGGGAGGGAGAGAGGAAGGGAGAGAGAGGGGGAGGGAGAGAGGAAGGGAGAGAGAGAAAGAGGGAGGGAGAGAGAAAGGGAGAGAGAGAAGGAGGGAAAAAGAGAGGAAGGGAGAGAGAAGTAGGGAGAGAGAGGGGAAGGAAGAGAGAGAAGAAGGGAGAGAACGAGAGGGGGATGAGAGGGGAAGTGAGAGAGAGAAGGAGAGGTGAAGAGATAGAAGGAGGGAGGAAGAAAGAGTAAGAAGGAGAGAAAGAGAGAAGGAGGGGGAGAGAGAGAGAGAGAATGATGTGAGAGAGAAGGAGGGAGCGAAGGAGAGGCAGAGGAGAAGAGGAAGAGAGAGAGAAGGAGGGAGAAAGAGAAAGAGGAGGAGAGAGAAGGAGAGAGCGAGATAAGAAGGGAGGAGGAGATAGAAGGCGGGAGGGAGATGGAGAGAGAGAGAAGGAGAGGGAGAGAGAGACAGAGAAGTAGAGAGGGACAGAGAAGGAGAGAGAGAGAGAGAGAGAGGGAGAGAGAGAGAGGTGGGGGAGAGAGAGGAGAGAGAGAAGGAGAGAGAGAAGGAGAGAGAGAGAGGGAGAGAGAGAGAAGGAGAGAGAGAGAAGGAGAGAGAGAGAAGGAGAGAGAGAGGTAGAGAGAGAGAAGGAGAGAGAGAGAAGGAAAGAGAGAGGGGGAGATGAGGAGAGAGAGAGGGAGAGAAGGAGAGAGAGGGAGAGAGGGAGAGAGAGAGGGGAGAGAGAGAGAGAGAGAATGAGGGGAGAGGGAGAGAGAGAAGGATGGATGGAGAGAGAAGAAGGGAAAGAGAGAAGGAGAGGGAGAGAGACAGAAGGAGGGAGATAGAGAGAAGAAGGGAGGGAGAGATCTTATGAGGGAGGGAGAGAGAGAGAGGGCTAGTTATTAATTCTATTTTTTTTAAACAGAGCACCTAAAACGAATGATGTCCCTTTTACATGAGTGAAATGACAAATGTTTGAGACAGATTGCAAGATGAGAGAAAGATGAGACATAGAGGAAGAGAGCGAATGATTATAGAGGAGCGATGGCCGGAGAGGGGAAGACAGATGAGAGTTAAGGGATGGACCATTGTCCGGGGGCCGCCATCCTCCTAACTGAATCAGCAGCTCCTGCCCTGCAACCAGAGAAGCCGCTTGTGCCAAGTGAGGTGTAAATTACCAGAGGAACAGACAGCAAATGTAATGAAGGTATCGTGAGGAGGAGGGACGGGAAGCTCACGGCATCGATCAGTCTCCAGAAATGTTTGTAAACTGGTAATAATGGCGCCACACTCTGCGGTCCCAAGACACGCCAGCCCCTGACCTCCAAATGCGATTTCTATAGATCTGCACCTGAGTGGTATATGAGGCAGGTACCATATCACTTAGGCCCAGGCCGCTCCGTAACCCAACACCGCGGCCTCTGGACGACTAATGCAAAGTATATAGATCTGTTTGGGCTGCAGATTAGGTTTCCAGCCCCCCCGCTCTGTCAAGTAAAATTGTAAAATAATGCAGCGTCCCCCGACTTCATTACAAAAACGCCACTTCCTAGCACCCTGCCTCCCCCTGATGCCCTCCAGCTTGACAATAACCTTTCACCTCTTGCAAACACTATTGACAGAGTCAGGGGCCAGCGCACACATGCCCAAACGGATCGATGCAAATTGGGTTGCCCTATCTAGTCTGTGATCAGGGAGCAATTCAGTCCCCCCATGAGCGTGTGTTTGTTTAAATAAGCTTTGGCTATCAGCGATAACAAGAAGGAATTGATGTGGGTTAAACAGCTTGTGGCCTTCACTTTAGGACGAGGCCGTGGGCAAGGTGAGCTCCTGATGGCCAAAGCCAAATAGGACATCGGCCAAAGTGCAGGACAAGGAAGGACACGAGGCGATCATCTAAAAGACAAATCTATATAATGTCCATTGTGTTCAGCCGTCTGGCCTCTCGGATGGCTGATCACAATGGGGATATGGAATATGGAAGGTCCTGGATGTTACTAGGTATATAATATCCCTGTGGTTATATTTACTTTTATGTACTTTATTTAATTAAGAAGTGCTTATAAGCTCTGGTTTTACTGAATCAAATCAAACAAATAGTCCCTGTATGGGTCTTCCCACACCAGCATATGCAGACACAGACTCTGTAGGGCTGGAAATGTAGTGTACTGTCTTAGCCTATCAGGGAACCAACTCAGCAGCAAGCTGCAGATGATTACTTATTAGTTAGTGTGAGATACAGCCAGTACTAGAGTCTGCATCTTCATGAGCCTCATAGGGCAGATCCAAGCTGATTGTATTTGTTTGATTTTAGGCAGTAAAAACAGCTTATTAGCACTTCTTAATAAAATAAAGTACATAAAAGTAAATATCTATACCTCATATCCCTTTAAAGCGAAGCATCATATCAAACAAGGCAAAGGTTGACCAAGGATGACTGCAAACCCTGCTCAGGCAAAAATGTAAATGCCCCTTCAGCAAAATATCATGGATGCCTGGAGGGACTAGCAGAGGCACAAAAATGTATTTTTTATTAAAATCTAACTTTGTGACATTTTTCCTTGTATACAGATGGTGTAAAATGGACTTGTTTGTGAATGACATGGAAGCTTTTATTAACTGTTTCATATACTGAATGTTAAAATAAAGAAACCCCCTCCCCCCCAAGAAGACCATTATGTCCAAATGGTTAGTAATAGATTATATACAATCTACTTTTTTGGAGCCCCTAGGCAGTGAAGTGGAGGAGCCCCTGCGAGTTTGTGCGCAAGGTATGCACGCACCCATTTTTGAAAGTTTCTGTGCGTGTATATAATGTCCTCATAACAGCTATTTAACAACATAGGTATTCATACACACTCCAATATATTACTTGTTTATTAAATGTTGGGCCAGTCTGTGAGGTGCAGTAATTCATTTTTTAACCAGAAATCATTTTTAGGAAAGCACCCCTAGGCAGCTGCCTAGTTGCCCTAATGGGTAATCTGGCCATGGGTCTGTATAAACCTATCATTATGTCTTGTTAATGAATGTTTAAAGATAAAAGATATAGAAAATAGTTGGAAAATTGCCAAACACACCAGACTGTAAAGGACTTAATTTCATGGAAGCTTGTGAGGACTTTTCAGGGGTCATTTGCAAGTGGCCATAGCAGGTGCTATGTTATAATGTGACCAGCAGGTGGCAGCATTGGATCAAGCTTTTCGGATTTGTTTGCTCCATACAGATACATTGTAACATGTCACTAACACACAACAATACACAGCTATGACATGTTCATGGGAGCAGTTACTTATTTATTTGTACCCTTGTTGTATTGATAACACATTTTTAAATCTTCTAAAGTAATATCTTCTTTCCTCTTCAATTTTTAAATCAAATGCTGACATGTTATAGTCAAAGCCCAGTGTATAATATATATAATATCTTTATGACCATGACATAAGAAGAAGGGCATGAGAAGTATTATTTCAGAATATTAAAATAAGCAAATAGGATGCTTAGATATACTAATGTCAGGCTGTATTGAGCTCTAAAAAAAGGATATTAATAAATCCGAGGAAATTCAAAGGCGACGACTAACATGGTGCATGGACTAAAAGACAAAACTTATAAGAAAAATCTTCATCACCTGAATATGTATAGATTAGAGGGAGAAAGACAGAGGAGATATGACACATGCAAATATAGCAAAGGATTTAATAGGAGAGAAAAAGGAACAAGAACAAGAGGTTATGATTTGAACTTAAACAGTATAGCATTAGCACGGTGGGTGATAACTGACACAACCTTGTGATCATGGCAGCCACGCATACACTGCAGGAATCTGAGCATGTCTTGGATACACATCCTTGGACTTATGGAGGATCACAGTCCCATGCTTACAGCATGTTTTTTTGAGGAACTAAATTTGAAAAAACAAATGGCAAATATAACATTTTGAAAATAAAAATGAACTGTTACAAAACAGGGAGGGGTCTGGTAGACATAACATTTTTCATCAATTATATTGAAATAACTGGCACTAAGCACTTTGCAGTAGAAACACTTGAATACAGTATTATATGGTGGAGCTACCGCCGGTTCAGGCGGTGCAATGCACTCGGGTCCCCACCACCCGGGGCCCCAGTGCAATCCATTTTTTTTTTTCAAACTCACCTTTTTGTATTTTTCTTTGATGGGTAGCCCTCTCCCTCCCCAGCCCATGACCCAAGGCCCCTGGATCCCCTTACCCTCACTTGGCTCCGCCCCTCTCCTACCCTGAGCTACAGTATTCATTCAGGTGCACCTTCTGCGCCTCCCCTGCCGACACGTCTATCTGCTGAGGCAGGGAGTCACATGACATGGGCATGGGGTGGAAAAGAAGGCTACCAACCGAAAAAAATACAAAAAACTGGGTTTAAAAAAAATCAATTAGGTTGCACCAATTTATATATATATATATATATATATATATATATATATATATATATACACACATATATATACAAGAAACTGAAAAGCAAAAAAGTATTTAGATTGCACTATATAAATATATATATATATACATATATATTTATTTATCTATGTTTATAATATATAATCGAATACAAAGTTAATATATATATATATATATATATATATATATATATATATATTTGTAATTTAAATTAATATTCTATATATATATATTTTTTTATTTTTTTTATATATATATTTATAATATATATATATATATATATATATGAGTTTGTATATAAAAATGTGTGTGTATAAATAAATATATATATATATATATATATATATATATATATATATATATATATAGCACTGTAAGGGGGCCCAAGGGGCATCAACAGAAAAAAAAAAATGGGAGGGGGCAAAATTGTTTTTTGCCTCTGGGCCTTGGTTTCACTAGCTCAGCCACTGGTTGAATAGTTTTCTGCATCCTCCCCTAACTTTAAGAGCCAATAAGGGTATGATAATGATACTTACCGCTACAATATAATTGCATGATATAGATATGATATATAATTATGTTTGTTTCTTTCTTACTTTATAAAAACATGTTGCCCATTCCCAAGTGAAGTTCTTGGCATACACATATACAGTGAATATAAAAAGTCTACAGACCACTGTTAAAATGTCAGGTTTCTGTGCTGTAAAAAAATGAGACAAAGATAAATCATTTCAGAACTTTTTCCACCTTTAATGTGACCTATAGACTGTACAACTCAATTGAAAAACAAACTGAAATCTTTTAGGTCGAGGGAAGAAAAAAAAGAAAGAAAAATAATGTGGTTGCATAAGCCTGCACACCCTCTTATAACTGGGGATGTAGCTGTGTTCAGAATTAAGCAATCACATTCCAAATCGTGTTAAATAGGAGTCAGCATACACCTGCCATCATTTAAAGTGCCTCTGATTAACCCCAAATAAAGTTCAGCTGCTCTAGTTGGTCTTTCCTGAAATTTTCTTAGTCGCATCCCACAGCAATAGCCAAGGTCCACAGAGAGCTTCCAAATCATCAGAGGGATCTCATTGTTAAAAGGTATCAGTCAGGAGAAGGGTACAAAATAATTTCCAAGGCATTAGATATACCATGGAACACAGTGAAGACAGTCATCATCAAGTGGAGAAAATATGGCACAACAGTGACATTACCAAGAACTGTAGCTCCCTCCAAAATTGATGAAAAGACGAGAAGAAAACTGGTCTGGTAGGCTACCAAGAGGCCTACAGCAACATTAAAGGAGCTGCAGAAATATCTGGCAAGTACTGGCTGTGTGGTACATGTGACAACAATCTCCTGTATTCTTCATATGTCTGGGCTGTGGGGAAGAGTGGCAAGACGAAAGCCTTTTCTTACAAAGAAAAACATCCAAGCCAGGCTACATTTTGCAAAAACACATCTGAAGTCTCCCAAAAGCATGTGGGAAAAGGTGTTATGGTCTGATGAAACCAAGGAAAGAGGAACTTCATCTTTCAGCATGACAACGACCCAAAGCATACATCCAAATCAACAAAGGAATGGCTTCACCAGAAGAAGATTACAGTTTGGAATGGCCCAGCCAGAGCCCAGACCTGAATTTGATTGAAAATCTGTGGGGTGATCTGAAGAGGGCTGTGCACAGGAGATGCCCCCGCAATCTGACAGATTTGGAGTGTTTTTTCAAAGAAGAGTGGGCAAATCTTGCCAAGTCAAAATGCGCCATGCTGATAGACTCATACACAAAAAGACTGAGTGCTGTAATAAAATCAAAAGGTGCTTCAAGTATTAGTTTAAGGGTGTGCATACTTATGCAACCATATTATTTTATTTTTATATTTTTTCTTCCCTCTACCTAAAATATTTCAGTTTGTTTTTCAATTGAGTTGTACAGTTTATAGGTCACATTAAAGGGGGAAAAAGTTCTGAAACGATTTATATTTGTCTAATTTTTTTACAGCACAGAAACCTGACATTTTAACAGGGGTGTGTAGACTTTGTATATCCACTGTAAATCCCAAGTGAAGTTCTTGGCATACACATATACATAAGCTGATAGATAGAATGGACTAAAACCTCAGTCCATGCCGGACCTTTCTTATGAATGGATGTTATACATTCTGAGTACATCTATACATATCTTCAGATGATGACTGAAATTGAGTTTACTTCTGTGGAGGAAAGCTACGACAAGCTTAGGAAAGCTATTAAAAAGCAAAGATATTACACTATCAAGAAAGATTTGCATAGTTAGAACCATGATATTCCCAGTAGTAACATATGGATGTGAGAGCTGGACCAAAAAGATGTCTGAGCGCCGGAGAATTTATGAATTGTGGTGTTGGAGAAAACTACTTAGAGTCCCCTGCGCTGCAAGAAGATCCAATAAAACAACACCACTGGAAATAAATCCACACTGTTCACTGGAAGGTTTGATCATGAGGCTGAAGCTCCAAAATTTTGGCCATATCATGAGAAGACAGGATTCACTACAGAGGACTCTAATGCTGGGGAAGATTTAAGACACCTGAAGGGAACAGCAGAGGTGGAGATGGATGAATGATATCCCTGAATCAAAGAACAAGAACTTGATGGAGCTTAGGGGGTAGTGGCTGACACATGTGCCTATCTGCTGCAGTTCAAAGGGTCATGGAGAGAGTTGGACACAACTGAACAACTATATCTCATGCTCATAATTTCTGAGTGATGCTAATGTCACTAACTCTTCACCATTTACTATATCTGGCCCAATATATGTGGGTATTAAACATAACTTGTAATGCCCGGGAGCAACGACTCACGGCATGATATTAAATGTTTTATCTATTTTGCTATAGGCGATACATTTAGTAGAGATGATACAAACAGACCTCCCCCGGCGCATAATAAGATCACACACGAAGATTTAGAACTTGTTTAATGTCAAACATAGATTACAAATGGAGCTGACAAGTACCTTTTCTTTTGGTTATAATATACATTTACACGTCATTAACACGACTGAAAGAGCCAATAAGCGGCTTCTTTGGGCAATTTTTTTTTTTCAATTTTGGAAGAAACATAGATTTTATTCCCCCCCCGACAGACAAAATAATTGATATAAAAATTAAAAAATGGTTAAAAAGTGCTCTCTCTTAAAATCCGGCTCCAGACCCTTAAAGTTTGGTGACATTTTTAAGTTTTAACCCCTTTGCTCACTGAGAGCTGCTAATGTCACCTCACTGACGAGGCCCAAGAGAGGCTGAAATGTATGTCTGGGGTTTGCTGTTTCTCCTCTTCAGGGTAGAATTGCCTGGTATTTCGGGGCTGGGTCACTCTAGTACTAGAGTGAGATCAGGCTGATTCTACAGTATATTTATCCCTGTGAAGGGCACAAGTGAGATAAACGAGGTTGCTCTCGGAGTAGTACCAGACCTATAGGACAACCTACTTAGGTGTTGTTCGTTCTCAGTTGAGCATCTCTACTCTTTTTGCTTAGTTTTGCACTGTATTCGAGGAAACCAAAATATTTTTGGGTGGTGAGACCGTTCCAGTTTGTATGTTGGCGAGATCCATAAAGCAACACAGGGCCTGACGTCTTTCTAGTGATACAGGTCACACCTTAGTGAATACAGCCCGGTGTGTTGTACGTATCTAGACTGCTAACAAACACTTCTCTGCACTGTCCACAATATTTGCAGAAACTGCTGAACAGGTCTTTTTTGGGTATAAAAAAGTATAAATAATTGAATATTCCTTTTACAAGTTCACCGTGGGAGTCCTGCAGCCAATTACTGTGGAACCGTCTAATTATGAGACATCAATCAGCTGTAAATCTGCCTGACCTGCAAATATTATTTATGGTCCCAGAAGGGTCTCAAAATGCCCCTGTTGCCTTTTTTTGTTCCCATCATGTTATTCTCTTCTGAAGATACTTTTACATTTTGGAAAGTTTGTACTTCCCTAGATTGGGTCCAATTGTCTAAATATAAATCTGGGATTTAAAGTACACAAATTATAATTTGCCTGCAACAATTCAGCACGTCTGTCCCACAGAAGGAAAGTCCACCTGTTTATCTGTAAACTGTGATGCAGGCTGCCGTGTGACACCTTGTATAGCTATTCATCACTTCATTTAGCTTAGGGTGGGCAAAAGATTCATAGAAACCGTTACCATACAGAGTACATTTGTGTTCACATTTGGATGTCTAAAAATAAAATAAATGTATTTCCTGCTCAGAATTCCAAGAAATAGTTATTGCATTGCAATCTGGGAAACTGGGAGGGGGCATGCAAATGAGCACACAATGCATTTTTACACTTTAAACCAATATCACTCCTTTATGCTCTCTGTATACTTTAAATCATAGCATAGGATGGAGACCTACCCACAGACAGCTGTTTCGGTCTTTGTATAGCTTGAAATCTGTGACAAGAGACCAGCACAGTAAAACTTAGCAGCCTACATCACAGCGTATTTATTTGAAAATTTAGGTTTGAAATATCTGTTAGAGATGCCATGTACAAAATGGACACAGAAAAGGTTTATTTTAACAGAACAGATAATGACAAACAGCCTTTAAATTAGAAAAAAATGGTAATTTACCAGGACTTGTTCGTAAATAATAAGTTTGCAGCATTTATAAACTGAACAGATCTAAAATAAAATAAAAATAAAAAACTTGCAGAATCTGCAAAGGGTCTAATAACATTGCTGGAAAACAGTCTTTCAGCCCTGCCCATGTTTCTCTGTGGGGAAGGTTTTATTACAGTTTGCAAGCAATAGCATCAGACTTTTGTGGCAGTTTGAGAGGGTGGGATTGTTGGCTGATACAAGCTACTAAAATAATATTTTCATAATAAAAAGCGTTTAACATCTATTTTGTGGATATGACGGCATAGAGTGTTGTTGTAAGCTGTGAGCCCATCTCTAGCCAAGCATGCCGTCACTAGAAATGTACATCAGGATCCAGCATTAAAGCGACACAAAGAGGGCTTTAAACATGGTGTAATTTAATAATTATTAGCCTAATCTGCCTCCCTGGGGTCTTCAGATATGCATTCCTCTCATCCTCAGGTGGCTTTAGACTGAAAATCAGTCAGTCTTCCAGGGCTAATTAGCAAGTACTGGCAATAATCATCCACACAGATGAGATTACAGATCAGGCTTGGTGGCGGATAGGTGGGTAACATGATCATGTAAAGTAATGCCACACAATTAATGGAACGCTCATCCCGATATCAGGCTGTTATTCTTAAAAAATATTATAAACTGGCTGTACCAATCCCATTTTCCGAAATCATTTTTCAGATATTCATCATTGTTTGTGCAGCTATTGTATACGAATATGCAGCGCCTACATATTTATATGCGGTCAGTGTGCCAAAAATAGTATAAAAAACATCTATCCCAGTGTTATCATGCAGTAATATCCCCTTCCCCACCTTTATCAACCACACTGAGACATAATTCAGCTTAATGGAGTGATGGAAACAATAATGAATATCTCAGGAAAGTTTTACTGCAAGAAACCAAAACGGTTTTGGGTCAGTTTGAACATGACCAGAACTTCAAGGACCCTAAACTAAACAAAACTAAAAATGTATTTTCTCTCAAAGTGCAAACTTAATGAAGTCTGCAAATATTACTATTCTGCACAGCAACAAACCCATAAAGAATATTTCTCTATATATACTAGCTACTTGCCCATCAAAAATGACGGTAATAAAATGTTAAGGCTGGGAATGCTGTACCTTCAGCACTCATTGCAACCTCTCCCCCTGTGTAGTTTATAGGCCTGGCTTGAGTGTTACTGCATTGGGTTAAGTTTGAGTGTCTTGGATTAAGTGTTACTGGCTTATGGAAAGTGTTGCTGCTTAGGGCTATTTTTTTACATCCTTCGGGCTACTTTTACGTCCTTGAACCTCGTTTTCGTCAGCCATTTTTTTTCTCGCTTAGGCGATTTTCGATCGTGAAAAAAAGGCAAATATGCCTCAAATGAACTTGCAACCCGACTCCCTGGCTCTCCCACTGTGGTGTGTGTAAGTTCATTTGAGTCATATTTGTTGTTTTTTTCATGTCTTTTAGTTTCGTGGTTGGTCCGTTAAAGTCGTAATTTAGCAATTTTGTAAGGCGCACAGTACATGTACGGGTTTTGGACCCAAGTCGTACGGGTCACAAGCCCCCGTGCCTCACCTGCTCGCTTCGCAATTATATATATATATATATATATATATATATATATATATATATATATTTACACACATACATATATATAGTAAATAAATAGTACATTTGTGCCTGCTCAGAATTCCAAGAAATAGTTATTGCACTGCATTCTGGGAACTTGGGCAAGGACATGCAAATATGACCACAAAGGATTTAATCCAGATATAATTTCAAACATGGCTCATTTTAAGCATGTGCCTGCTGTTTTACACAGCTTTAAGCAAAACCCAGGATGGATTATGCACAAGCCAGAAAATGAACAGACAGCACTGTTTGGAGGTTACTGCCTCTCATCAGTGTGGGCCCAGATCTTAGTTGTGTGTGGGAATATATATATATATACACACACACTTCATCTTCTTCATTGTGATGTCTTGGAAATAGGTGAAAAGACAGAGCTATTTTTTACCAGGCAGTGGAGTGTAATCCTTGGTAAATCAGTAAGATGATGTAAAGTTGCCAAGTGATTTTGCTGATGCTACTGCGTATGGCTCATAAATTAATATAAATTGATAAACTGGCATTCTTATGAGACAATAAATGGAGCTTTTTTGCTGCCCCGTCCCATATCTCCAGCACCGAGCACACTTCTCTCCGCACTGACAGATGCTGAGGATTCGGGTCACTAACTCGTCTGAGCGGCCACAACACAGGTCACTATGCTAATCTACTAACTCATTTCCTGCCTTTTCCAATTCATATCTAATAGAATCACTTACACATTCTTAACCCCTTCCTCCCAGACGTGCCCCAGCAGCACATTACTGGGCCCAGGACTGCAGGTCTCTCCAAGACATTAGAAGGGTCAATTTACATTTTGTTTCACACTTCAGTGCACAGAGAGGCTGCCTCCAGCCAGGAGCTCAGCTGTGAGTGTGCAGGAGCACCTGGGGAGCGGACGAGAGCCCCTCTGTACAGAAATAATCAATAGCCAGCATATTGCAATAAGGGACCATTCAAAATAAATCAGCAATACATAGTAATGCGCCGGTCACTGGAGAAGAGCTGGCTTGTTAGTAATTTTATATGTATATTCTGCTGTATATTTTGGCTTCTGAGACAGTAGCTTCAAGAGACGGAATGAAGAAATATGTGTAATCTCCATTCACCATAAACCTCTAAAACAATGTGAATCCTTTTGTATTAAAAAAAAATTTAATTTGAGAAGTTTTAAATATCCCACATGGAAGCACTGAATACATACTTCCCACACTCTCTGTTCAGTAACAATACCATATTGGCTTCTCAGCCAATCACAAGGCATATCCTAGGATGTTATCCCCTCATAATCACCTATAATGCATGGATAACTGGGGTGCGAGGAAATAACATTAATTTGGTAGAGGAGAGCAGGATATAGATGGGAGATAAATATGATTATTTGCTGCAACCGAATCACAGACATTGATGGAGCCCAAGTATATGTGGACGAGTTTGAAAGGGATATCTATTGAAAAGCTAATAATCAACACATTGCAATAGTGGATGTTTGTATAATAGATCGAGTTGTGCTGTTCCTTTAAGTAGAGCAGGCGTGCAAAGCAATAATTCATGCAGATGTTAACAAGAATCATTTCTTTGACTAAACAGCACATAGGGATAGAACTGGAGATCGGCCACATTTAGTAGCACAATAACTGGACCTCCAAACCACGGCATTTTGTCAAATTGGAAGGTGTGAGCAGAGGAACCTCTCCAAGAAATTCTTAAAGACAGAAATCACGAGCCTCCGGTGAACGATGAATGAGGGAGTTAACAGGAAGAACAAATATCATAAACACTGAACAGCTAAAGGGAATAAAATGTTTCCTTTTTGTGTAAAAAGGTAGTAAAGAACATCAGGAAAATATTAAAAGAATCATGAACACGAGGAGCCAGTAGGAGAACACGGAATGACACACACAGCGCAGAGTACCAGGAAAGGCGTTATCCAGAAAGGGAACTAGATTAATTCTAGGTGTAATTACAGGTACAACACCGATAATCCGGCATCCTCCGTTCCAACTCCTTACCAGATTAACCAAATTGCCCTACCAGCGGTGGTCCAGCAAATCGATTAAGCAGGCAAAGCCACCCAATCCTAAAGATGCAGAGGTGATCCAGAAGACTTTCGCCAAAGAAGAATCACCAGACCAAGGTGAATCCAAAAAGTGTGCAGACGCCACAGCTGCACGAGGGCTGTATATTTGTCTGGATTAAAAAGGAGGTGCCGCACCATCCGTGATGGACAATCTGTGTTGTATCATTTAGATCACAATTCTGCTCTTATTTGATTTTATTTGTGCTGGGCTCCAGTAGGATGGCGCGCCTCTTCATCTCTATGAGAAGTTTGAGAGCAGTACCATTAACGCTTGGTGAAAACAAGAGGTTGTCAATGGCCTACACTGGACATGTAATGCAGGACACAGGAGGGTTCTCTATTACAATATATAACCACCAACTTCTGCACGGTAAACAGTCATTTAATATAAATAATACACTCTTAGAACAATCTGGGATGAGGACCAACCTCATTATACTGAGAAAGAAGTTGTCCATAACTTGACACGGAAAACGAGGAAAAAAGAAAGATGGTATCTATGCTCCTGGATCAACAAGACTGCAGCCCCCAGCACAAATAAAAGAATGAGCAAAAAGACGTGAAAGGTAACTTTTTAATATAATTCCACATACATTTCCCCATATCCCCACTTATACAGTGCATGATTAAACTGCATCACATTTATTTCTGTACACAAATTAAGCTGCTTTGCAGTGCTCTCTAGCAGCCAAGGGGTTACCCGTCCGATGAATTTGAGCCAACCATCAAGCTGTGTTTTTCCCCCGATAGCACAAAATAAGCTTCGTACCAATCAGCTGATTTTGGAATGGATAAAGTTGAGGGATGATCCAAATCCATTTTTTTTAGGAATATAAGAGATGAATAGATTGTGTACGGAATTATATAAAAACTATAAAAGGAAAGATTAAAATTCTTGTGAATGTTGGCATTTCCAACACAAAAAACATGTCTTGGTCCAATTCTAGCAACAATAGTAGAGATGGGAAATATGCAGTACTTCCTCCATGCCACGGACAACAGGCCCTTAATTTCCTGTATCTAGATTTGGTTGACTGAATCCTATGCATTAAATTGAATATATTTACTACAAAGAAACTTTCAACCTCCATTCGGAATTTTCAGCGCACCCCTAAGATAAGAGCCTATTTTAATCTACCCCCCACATTGATATGTGTAGTTATATTGTACGTTGACCAATGTCTACAACTTTTAACCTCTCACAAATTCTGTTGATAACAAGTTTTGCAGTAAAAAGAAAATAAATTATACATTTAATTTTTTTAGACCCTTTTTTTTTTTTTTTGTTAAAAAAAAACACCCAATTTTGCCTCCCTCTTGCCCATAAAGGAAGATATTAGGTAATGTTTTGAGTCTATTCAATTTATACACAACATTGTAAACATATAATTTATATTACATGTGCTTCGCATTTCTTTTTGTTTTCTTCTTTTCCCTGCCCCTTTACAGTTGAAAACCACAAAAACAGTACATAAATTAAAGCCAAAGAAGTGAGGAGGTGAAACCCCCACTTGTCTGACCAGCCTCTCTTGTGTTCATAAGTGTGAAATTTCTGTTGCCACTCCTCTTCAATGCCCACCGGGGAGCTGGGGCAAGTGCAGGGAATACATGGAGTAAACAAAATTCATTTGGGGTAAATACTTGGTTCCTAAATCGTATTTTTCAACAGCGAAACCAGCAGCAGGAACAGGGAGAAGAGAAAATGTGGAGAGAGGTGTCAGAGCAGAGCCGCCATGTTGTGTCTCTCCCTTTAGTGCCAGCTGCACTAGGGCTGGATGAGTATCTGGAAGCCACATACAGTTTGTTAGATTTGCTCTTTTCCAACACACACGTTTGATCTGGATTCTCCAGATTCTGGGTCTCATTGCAAGTTCTTTAGTTCCAAGTTTTAAAAAGTCTTTAGCTTTCAACTCTCACAGTATAGTTCCTCCTCGAACTCCCCTCCTCAAAATGAGATGGTGTAGGGACGGTCAAGGAGGTAGGAAAGATGTGAGGAAACCACAACTGGGCCGGAGCAATGCTAGTCTCTTTTTCACTCTCGTTTCACAAGTACACACGTCTCAAGTCTCCAGGTGATGTGATGGTGTTGCACTGTGGGCACAGTTTCTTAGCTCCCTGAAATAAACAAATGAGAAGAAAAATCAATATTTAGATATGTTCAAGGAAGGCCCAATGAATTGTCGAACAGTTTTATCCGTTCTTTACAGAAGGGTAGGAAACATTTGAATCAGCCTTCCAGAACAAGTGAAAAAAATAATAATTATACTGCAGCGTATGCAGAAAGACTCTAGTGCTGGATGTGCATTGTAGTGTACTAGCCCATCAGGAACCATGTCTCAGATAACATGCTGTTGATATGGTCCCTAATGAGCTAATACAATACACTGTACACGGCTCACTACAGAGTGTGTGTCCACATACACTGCGGTAGGCAGACCCATACAAGGGCTATTTATATGATTTTAAGCAATAAGTGAATAATCACGTAGATATAGAGATATGTTTAGTAGAATCCATCCGTGTCCCTTTGGATTGGATCGCCAAATCACATTTACGTATATTTATAAAAGGTATTAATGTGGTCATTGTCCCTTTACCAAAGTAGTTTATATGATCAATGCATTTTTACTATTCTAAACAAGACTATACTGATGGCCATATAGTGACTGCAGCGATTCTGAGGTCTGGAGAGCTAATTGCATACTTTAAGAACCTAAAAGACCCAATGCAATGACTTCCCTGTGGTTTAAATGGTTCAATAAATGAACCCTAACAAATGTGCCCCACCTGCCAGATATGATGACTCCATGTTTCCCAAATCAACTATAACACTAGTTTATAATAACTCACACCTGCCTTATTATGTATTCTTATAACAGTTTCATTTTTATTTGAGGGGGACGAGAGTGGGGCAATTCCTTTTCAGTCTCTTTCATCCACTTCCTTATAAAATCCTTTCCTTGTGTATACGATTCCACTCCTCCCCCTTACGCCTATTAAAAATCCAAATTGTTTATTGCAGAACGGAAAGAAAAAAAAAAAAGAAGAAAAAAAAAAAACGTAGCTCCTCTTATTCCAGCGGGTCTGAACGAATGCGTCCGCACGCACAGTGAGTTTAAGAGTAACCACACAGATTACTGTGCATGCAAACCCCCCCCCCCCCCCTGCCCCCCAAACAGCTTGTTAAAAAAAAATAATTAACAACTGCTTCTTTTGTAGAGAAATATAGGAGATACCACAATTAGACCAAAAAACAATGGCTGTTGTTAATGGGGAAACTGGGGTGGATGGGTGTGAGAGCTAGAATCTTGGGTAAGAGAGAGTTGGGGATTTAAAGGGCAGGCTTAACAAGATTACACACATCGACTTTGATCAAGACACAAAAGAAGCAGGGCGTTCCAATGCATTTTATTGCTGTCTTCAGGCTACATTTTAATGGTTACATTAGTAACAAGCTATTTCAGGCAAGGAGAGACTTTAAACTGGGAGCACTGCAAAATATCCCCTGGTTTAATAAATTGAGGCTGAAGGGAGAGGGGGGCTCGTGGAACACATGAGTGGGTGCTTATTAATTGTTTCCCAGCACAAGTGCCAAGTTCCTTAATGTGTGTGTGTTTTTAATCCTTCAGCTGGAGCGCTCTCAATCCCTCTCTGATCAGAATGGCTTTTGTTAACCAGCTAGCTGCAGTGTACTACTGAGCAGGGAAACCTCTCCACAGGTTGGGTGAGGATACCAAGTAAATACTAAGGAAGCTTTTCCATAAACCTTTCTAAAAGCAAGTAAAGGCGTACACTCCTGAAAATCATACCCCTGATGCTCCTAAACAATTCTAGCAACCACAAAAATAAATGTTCATAGAGAACATTAATTGATTAGTTCTCTGGACATGATAACCCACTCTGAGAATAGACTCTTATGTCACTTGTGCCCTTCACAGGGAGAACTAGTCTATAGTATAGCAATCTGGTCTCACCCAATAAAGCGGTCCAGCCCTGAAAAAACAGGCAATTCTACCCTGAACAGGAGAAACAGCAAAGACCAGATGTATGTTTCAATCTTAGTTGGGCCTTATGAGCAGGGTGTAGCTGAACTTCTTATGGCATAGTGAGCAAGGAGTCCACTTCTGGAGCCCCCCCATCACTTGTAGGGAGCCCCAATGGTCACTTGCCTAAGCAACCACAAAATAAAGGTGCTCACAATTCTAACTGGCTCTTTAGCCCAGCTCTGATTATCTGTATAACGCACTATACCAGCCATTCTCAAGAGCCAGACCCAAGACTGTTCCGGAGGATTGGAACCAAAGGTGGACGAAAAGAGCTTAATTGTTTAACCAATTACCAATAGTCAAGGATATTATTGATTTGTTGCCTAGTACAGTTATAATGTTCTTTACTCAAATCAGTGCAATGCTAGATGAAAAGCTAGTTTGTGTATCACCCGGTAATGTTCTGATCTCAAAGCTGGTCCCTATTAGCATTGGATGGTAACAAGCTGGTCCCAAATCAAAAAGGGGGCAACTATACAATAATGATGTGCAATCTATTTTATGGAGTAACAATTATAGCATAAGTTGATCTGTTGGTCACACAACTGTGGCGAACTCCCTCATTTTCTTAATGGAATTACTCTACAGCAGGTCCTGAGCACACAATAAGATTCTTTGCAGAATTCAACTGGACTATGCTAAAGCCATAAAAACACCAGAAAACACACTGTATGGTAAAGAATTTCATTCATGGGCTGCAGGAAAAAAATGTATTGGCTTGCTGAAAAATAGGCTTATCAGATTAAAGGGCCACTGCAGTCCTAGAACTGAAAAAAAAACATTTGAAATTACATTAAAATAATCGTCTTTAGAACGTAAAATAATAAAACACAGGCTCCAATTTATTAGCTTTCATATTCACGTATGCTGCTGTGGAATCTACCTTTTTGGTTTCTCCTTATAATCTACCTGGTGTGGGAAGAAACTTTGAATACACAAGAAGCTTTTATCTGCACAAATGGGAATGTAGGATGTTACACTTCCAGCGCTTGCAATAGGGCTAACAGACAGCTCACTCGTTTAAAAGGACACACAATCCTGCTAAAGAAGCTGCAGAATCAGCCGAGACAAGAAAATGGAACCCTGCCATATAAGTAACTGCATATACAATTAAAAAAATGTAAACTTTAGTTATTGAGCGATGAAAATATGTATCAATATAAAAATATATACAAACACAGTGACCAGGAGTGTGGTGCTTAACATTAATCTGCCTTACACCATGACCACTTGAAACTACCAGAAAAACCGAACTTTAAAGCTAATTTTGAAACCGCATACACTGTACATATTTGCATATATTTCAGGTGTTAACCTTCTTAATGTCAATGATGTGAGCATAGGCCATTCCTAAATCCTGCATACCCTCAGAGTGCCACATTTACACTCTAATACAGAAACCAGACTAGAAGTCTCCAGAATGATTAGTTAGGACAGAATCTTACAATAATGCGGGTTTGCAAAACTTTGGAGATATTCACTCTATTGGACACCGTCTGCAGAACAGAATCCACCATATTGTGAGCAAGCGAGAGAATGCTGAAGTAATCTGCCCGCAGGATTGACTGTGCTTATAAAAAGAAAACGGATTTGCTGTTCCATAATTAGAGCCCCATAGATGTCTAGGAGCTAGTCACCCCCTAGCTGCCTCCCACACCAGTCTTACAAGCCAGCTGTGAAATGGCCCTGAGCCTTACCAGAGTGCGGAGCCAGCATTCCTCACAGTGCACGTGCCAGCACTGAATGGACGTCAGGGGCATTGTGTAGGAATCCTGCCGAGGAGAAGAGAAATTAATTGTATAAATGGTAACCAGGTTCTGACCATTAACAGCTGCACTGCTAGAAGGGGTTTCACCACCTAAGCAGGGCATGTAAACCAAGTCATGGCTCGGAACTAGATGCCAGCTGGGCAAATTATCTGTATGGTGAACTTTGCCTAAAGGAATAATAAAAAAAAAAATCTTACTAATGATTATGGGATCTTTGGAAAATATTGTCATTGATCTAGAATAGGTTTAAAATAATTTAGATACATTTTTTTTTAATCTGTGACTGGAAGTTTGTGATTGGACGGACCCTGCCAAAACATATCTGACAATATCAAAATGGGTGGTCTGGTGTAGCGGAATTATTGCTGACAAAATGTAAGTTATCTAAATTATTTTAAAGGTTTTTGTATGAATGGTACACTTGTTCAATTCGCAAAAGCACATATTACCCTTTATATAGTAAGTTTGCAGATTTCAGTCTTTTATGGTGCTTCGGAAACAGGGACTACATACATTTGATTTTAAGTTCAAAGACAGTGCCCCCCATTGCGATGTGTTAGAATTGTTTTTTGCCTTGTACTTAACCCCTGTATAGCACTACGGAATATGTTGGCACATTACAAATAAAGTATAATAGTTATCATTGTGTTCTGTGATATAATGTAATGAGGACCATCATGACACTTCACAGCACTGCCTCCTGTTAGAGCTCGAACAAACCCTACAGGGTGGGGGCTATACTGTAGTTTTCTCTTATTGTGGCTGATTATTATTCTAAAATTCTATTCATTCACAGGTTGTATACACATTAAAAGGTTGAATGAGTGTTAAAAGGTATTTTATTTAGATTATGTCAAATACAAAAGGTAAACAAGTCAAAGACCAGTGGTTCAGAGGACACTCCACAAGACGTTATCTGCTGATCCTCAGAGAAGATGGATGACAAGAGCCTAACAAGTTAAACATACTTGTCACAGTTATAAATATAACTTATAAGCAGTTATAATGTATACTATGAAAATCAGCGCAAAACTAAATTAAAATTTAGTGTGAACAGGGTAATACTACATGTACAAACGGTTCTGGATCTCGATGCAGTTCCTCGTGAGCATCTGAGGGTAATAAATGTACTGTGCTAAAGTTGAAAATACTTTATTCTAGAGAAGTCAACTAACATTTACATGTGTAATGTAAGTAACAGAAAAGTAAAATAATGATGTATGAGGATGTCCATAAGAGGGAGCCAGAGCGCTGCAGAGAGCCCACATAGGGCCAAGCACAAATACTATGCACTCACATGTTACATTACATGCTGCTTAGGACAATGAGAGGGACCTAGTAATTGTATTGGTTTAATATTAATGATTTTACAAATAATTCTACTACTGAAAAAATAGTTCTGAGAGCAGAGGACAAGTTCATTTATGGTGTTTAATGCACTAGTGGCATTCCAAGAAATGTATCAATTTTAGCCTCAAACCTACAGACATAGGGTGAGCTTGAATAGTGTAAGAAACTGGGGATTCAGATAATAAAATGTAATATGTCCGGCAACAAGAGCTAATATATGACCTGCAGACACACACAATACCAATATTAATTACATTCAATATATACAAAAATGGTCCTATAGGATTTTAATGGGTTAACTTCACCTTTTATGCAAAGGTCTAATTTCTAACTACAGCAGATGTTCCCTGTATCTCCCCCCAGGGCCTTTATGGACCATTCAATGATTTTTCTGTCTACTGTTTAACAACTGGAACAGGATACGTTCAATATCTCATTGCTTTATAATGAATTATATCAAACACAAATATTTTGTTTCTATTAATCCGTTTCATAAGGCTTTGTTTTTTTTATTGAAATGTGTTTATTAGACCACCAGAATGTAGCTTCCAACCTGCACTTTGAGAAATTCTACACTAGAGTATTTTTTCATTACTTTTTTTTATATCCAACACTTGTACACAAACAAAAAAAGGCAAATATTTCCCACTTGTAATGGCACAGTACTGCTCTGCTTCCACCAAAGAGGGGCACGTGAGTCTTTGTGTGGCAAGCAAGATTTGGGAATGGTTTCTGCCAAGTGGACAATATATATCAAGACACATTGTTATTGATTGCTTGAGCTGTAAACCCCACTCACCATGCAAATGAGGCATTTGTAGCGATCCCCCCGGGACAGCTGTCTTTCTAACTCTCGAATGCGCGCCTTTAGTGCTTCAAACGTCGTCACTGCTGAATCTTCTGTGATCCTAAGGAAAAAAATGTTTTATCATGAAACAAAAAAATAAATAAAAAAAAGACAGATAACAAAATAATGACATAAATGGATTCTACATATATATATTTACAACGGTACAATAAAATAGTGTGGGTATAGTAAGTAAAATTACAAACGGTAAAACAAGTTAGAAGATATGCAAAAATACAACATGGCGATGGACAACTTGGTGCATTAGAAATGGGGTCTCTACTCCAAAGAGCTTACAATATTTAGCCAGCCTCTTACATGATTTCACATTGCTTGCACATATGCATGTGTTAAAATACAAGTACTGGTCGGATTAGGTCCGAAAACACAATGTGGTATCTGAAGACTGAGAAAACAGAAAAAGAAAGCGGAGAGGATAAATTAGAAAGAACAAGTCAGAGATGGTTTTCCTTTTAAAATTAAAAAGCACGCTTAGCAAATTAGAGAGAGAAAAAGGAGGCAGGCAAAGTAAACAAACCGAAGGAAATAAATAAATAAATAAATAGTAATCACTGTCTAGAGACCTAGCAATGACTTAAAAGGTAGCAGAATGGAGATAGAAGGGATAAAGTCTAGAGCCAGCCTGATATAACGGACAATCAATCGCTGGGCTGTAGATCAGGGCGCTAGTTAGCTGGAAAATTAACGCGCAGCTAGCTGCGTCACGCTGCAGGGAGCCTGGACAAATCAATGGCAGGGGTATTGATTTAGTTATTATCACTTCATACGCTCCCAGACATTGTTAAATATACATTTATTAACAAGAGAAAGGAGTCAGGGAAGGGAAGGAGGAATTCTCAGATCAGAAGAGTAAGGTCCATCTTGTGGCCTTCATCTGCTGCTAATCAAAAGCGCGCCGGGACCCCTAGTCAGGAAAAAATGTTTTGCATTGTCGCTTCCGCTCACCCCCTGCTGCCTGCAAACTAGGCTTAAAAATCCTGAGCCTGGTGATTTTCTGATTATAACATATAGATACAAATTGGGGGAACCAGACCCTGCTGTGAGAGGATCAGCATTAATGGCATCAAAAAGGAGAAACGGATGTTAACCATCTCTGTGCTGAACAAGCAGAAGAGGAGAAGTAACCCTCTAACATTCCCAATGCAATTTAGCAAAGTCTAAAACAATTGCCAAATACATCAATTTATAAAAAAATAAAATAGAGTGGAAAAGCAAAGATCCCGATTATAAAAAGAAATAAAAAGTATACAAAAATAAACAGATTAATAATTGGGAATTTAAAGAGACCACTTTGTTACATGATGAAAGACCCTCTTTCTGTTGGAATTTTTTTTTTAATTATCAGAACACAAAAACTAATTCAGATACAGGTTTCTGGATATTACAAGGTATCGATTAAATACTATATACTTTATTTTATTAAGAAGTGCTTATAGGTTCTGTATTTTATGCCTAAAATTAAACAAATAGTCCGTGTATGGGTCTTCCCTCTGCAGCATATGCAGTTACAGACTCTATAGGGCTGGATGTTCAGCATAGTGTCCTAGTCTATCAGGGACCACGTCTCAGCAGTGTGTTGCAGAATGTTGCTGAGAGATGGTCACCAATTGGTTAGTATGAGACACAGCACAGCAAGTAGAGCATAGTCTGTATCTTCATGCGCTACAGAGGGCAGGCAGGCCCAAGTATGGAATATTTATTTGATTTTAAAATAAAGCCTAAAAGCACTTCTTAATAAATATAAGAAAATAGATACACCGCTTATTACATACCTAGCCCAGGTGCCTTCCATATCCCTTTAAACAGAAGACACTTTCAGTATAAATAACTTATTTTGCATCCCTTGGCAATGGACGAGTTACAGCATCACCTTGAAAATTCCCATTTCAGACTAGACTATGATTAAAGTATTTTAAAATTGTAATTTCTTCACATAAAAGCACGACCACAATCAAATTTGTTTTATGGGGGAAAAGTCCCATTGGGTCACATTTTTCAACCAGCCTGCATAAACACCAGAGTGGCACCCTAAGGAAATGACAGCATGAGCAGCTTCATTAGCCACCCATCCGACCCCTGAAGACACAGGTAACCCCAACCTCCCTTCACCCAAAAACATGGTCATTTGTCACAGGTTTGCACAGAGACACAGCTTTGTTCCTGAAAATTAAATCGAGCCATTCCAGAGTCGCTGTCCCTGTGGACCGTTGTGAGCAATTCTGTTAATTAAATTATCTCTGATTTTGCTGGAGCGGAATCTTAATTCACTCTAGATTGTGCTTTCTCAACAAAATACTTAAGAGAATGTAAGTAGAAAAAAAATAAGAGGGACAGCTCTTACTAACCACAGGTTTAACTCAATCTCTGCTCACACAAACACACGATATTAAACATTAACCTACTTTGTAAACAAATGGGATTTAAATTAGGCATAATGAAAGCAGTGACATGTTTATATGCCATAATCCCTTTGTGTAGGTAAGCTCTCCCCTCACTGTATGCATTTTTAATATGTACAAATAAATGAAGTCATAATTATCATTTTTTATATATATATATATATATATATATATATATATATATATATATATATATATATAGTAAAAAAAATAGTACACATGTTCACATTTGAATGTCTAAAACATAAAAAAACACACACTGACAGACACACACGCACACACTGACAGACACCGACACACTGACTGACACACTGGCAGAGACAGACACCGACACACTGACAGACACCGACACACTGACAGACACGACACACTGACAGACACGACACACTGACAGACACGACACACACAGACAGACACAGACACACCGACAGACACCGACACACCGACAGACACCGACACACTGACAGACACGACACACTGACAGACACGACACACTGACAGACACGACACACTGACAGACACGACACACAGACAGACACCGACACACTGACAGACACACACGCACACACTGACAGACACCGACACACTGACTGACACACTGGCAGAGACAGACACCGACACACTGACAGACACCGACACACTGACAGACACCGACACACTGACAGACACCGACACACTGACAGACACCGACACACTGACTGACACACTGGCAGAGACAGACACCGACACACTGACAGACACCGACACACTGACAGACACGACACACTGACAGACACGACACACTGACAGACACGACACACTGACAGACACGACACACTGACAGACACGACACACACAGACAGACACAGACACACCGACAGACACCGACACACCGACAGACACCGACACACTGACAGACACGACACACTGACAGACACGACACACAGACAGACACCGACACACTGACAGACACACACGCACACACTGACAGACACCGACACACTGACTGACACACTGGCAGAGACAGACACCGACACACTGACAGACACCGACACACTGACAGACACCGACACACTGACAGACACCGACACACTGACAGACACCGACACACTGACAGACACCGACACACTGACAGACACGACACACTGACAGACACGACACACTGACAGACACGACACACTGACAGACACGACACACACAGACAGACACAGACACACCGACAGACACCGACACACCGACAGACACCGACACACCGACAGACACGACACACCGACAGACACGACACACTGACAGACACGACACACACAGACAGACACAGACACACCGACACACTGACAGACACCGACACACTGACAGACACCGACACACTGACAGACACCGACACACTGACAGACACCGACACACTGACAGACACCGACACACTGACAGACACCGACGACACAGAGACAGACACACACGACACAGAGACAGACACACACGACACAGAGACAGACACACACGACACAGAGACAGACACACACGACACAGAGACAGACACACACGACACAGAGACAGACACACACGACACAGAGACAGACACACACGACACAGAGACAGACACACACGACACACTGACAGACACCGACACACTGACAGACACCGACACACTGACAGACACCGACACACTGACAGACACCGACACACTGACAGACACCGACACACTGACAGACACCGACACACTGACAGACACCGACACACTGACAGACACCGACACACTGACAGACACCGACACACTGACAGACACCGACAGACACAGTATTCTTTCAAAGGATGCCATTTTCATATATTTAAATGGAGAATATTTTAAATATATAACAAAGTGATCCTTTAAAGGATATTTTTTAATAAAAAAAACACTTTGCTTTATAAAAATCTAATCTAAAGAACTAAAGGTTTGACATTTTCTTACTAAAGTGAAAATCAATATATCTATATATATATATCTATATATATATATATATATATATATATATATATATATATATATATATATACAGGGTCCCTTTTTATGATTGCATGGCAAATATTGCTACTGCAGAGTGGAGAAATGCATATTTTAAAATAAAATACCTAAAATGTTTATAATGTTATGAATGAAACTGTTTTTTAGTCCTCACTGTAGAAGAGAAAAAGGTTAAAGCCCTGAGCTTACTGAGACCCTCCCAAGCAACAATTATCCACATGACCCTGTGAATAGAGATTTTGGTGTTAAGTTTGGCATTATCCGCAGCTTTCACCACTACAGAAAACAGCTCACAGCAAAGTCAAATTA
The DNA here is from genome assembly GCA_027410445.1 of Discoglossus pictus. Taxonomy (NCBI): domain Eukaryota; kingdom Metazoa; phylum Chordata; class Amphibia; order Anura; family Alytidae; genus Discoglossus; species Discoglossus pictus. The sequence goes on along the minus strand of CM050170.1, from coordinate 187,073,889 downwards.
TCATTAGGGGCACCCTAACGTATTCCAGTGCTCCAAGGTAAGGACGGCAGACTTGGCAGGAGACGGTGGAATTTTAGGCGGCCAAACAAGAGGGTAAAATAAAAACGTCCTCAAAGTGTGAGTGCAATGGGGTGGAAAATCCAAACACCTTCCAGTGACAGCCCACGTATGGCTGGGCTTCAGAAAAAGGTGCAAAGGTTGAAGCTGGGAATGCTCTCCATCAAGACAAGTTTGTGTTTAATCTGGGTGCAAAAACATGTGACTTAAACATGGTCATTACTGGTGTGTAGGAGGGTTAAGGGAAATTACAGTTTAAATAGCAACTGAATGACTAGCTATACAAAATAAGGAAAAATATATGCATGAGAATGTATCAGGTCTAATGGTGGAATTAAGGGATTAGGGTGTAGAATACCAGACTTCAAGACATGGTCTGTAATATTTATTCCAAAAGCAGCAATAACGCATCTGATAATTAATGACTCGCCTTCAGGACTGGCTCAGTGCACCTCTAATAACTGCAACTGCCCTTTGATAGTGACAGACAGGACCAAGTGTGCCCAAAAATGCATGGCTCTTTCTTTATTATTTAAATGGACTCTAAGTGAAGGCTTTCACTCGTAGGTTTTATTAGAGCATCTTTCAACATTTCAAGTCATTGCCATGATCAAAGACGGGCCTGTAATTTAGAAAACTTACACCAACAGGATTTTTTCACCTTCTGTTTACTTCATATTTTAAATGATACAAAGTAGGAGCAAACCTTTGGAACGGACCATCATTTAAAAGTGCTTCGCTTGACCACATTTTTGGCGAATTTCAAGTTACATCTTTTGACAATCGGTGAAAAAAAAGTTTAATTTAGTAGACAAGATTAAGGGAGAAGCAAATACCTCATCCGTTGGCTTTTTTTGTTTTTTGATGCTTTAAGTTTTGATTTCTGAATTTCAGACACACAAAATGTAACGATGTAAACTCTCCCAAACATCTTAAGCTGGATATATATATATATACACACAAAAGGTATTACAATATACTGCAATACTCATATAGATTAATAATGAGTATTGCAGTACAGTTTGATACCTTTTGTATTGGACAAACGTCTTATTTATAATGCCGAGCTTTCGAGAGGCTCAACCTCTCTTTATCAAGTCTGAAGCAATACTGACATGAGATGGAACCCTCAGTTTGAATAAGAACAGCTGATGCAGAGAGTGGAAACAGTGGAAAAATATATATATTTAGAATTACTAAATCACTGGACAGTCATGTCTACTTCACTGTTAAGTTATCTATATACACACACACACATTTTGCTTAACTGTTTATCATATAACAGATCTTTACAGTATATGAGCCAGCGACGGTCCACTCTACTAGTAATTACAGTACACGTGCCAGCGACGGTCCACTCTACTAGTAGTTACAGTATAGGAGCCAGCAACGGTCCACTCTACTAGTAATTACAGTACACGTGCCAGCGACGGTCCACTCTACTAGTAGTTACAGTATAGGAGCCAGCGACGGTCCACTCTACTAGTAATTACAGTACACGTGCCAGCGACGTTCCACTCTACTAGTAGTTACAGTATAGGAGCCAGCGACGGTCCACTCTACTAGTAATTACAGTACACGTGCCAGCGACGGTCCACTCTACTAGTAGTTACAGTATAGGAGCCAGCGACGGTCCACTCTACTAGTAGTTACAGTATAGGAGCCAGCGACGGTCCACGCTACTAGTAGTTACAGTATAGGAGCCGACGGTCCACGCTACTAGTAGTTACAGTATAGGAGCCAGCGACGGTCCACACTACTAGTAGTTACATTATAGAAGCCAGCGACGGTCCACACTACTAGTAGTTACAGTATAGGAGCCAGCGACGGTCCACTCTACTAGTAGTTACAGTATAGGAGCCAGCGACGGTCCACTCTACTAGTAGTTACAGTATAGGAGCCAGCGACGGTCCACTCTACTAGTAGTTACAGTATAGGAGCCAGCGACTGTCCACTCTACTAGTAGTTACAGTATAGGAGCCAGCGACAGTCCACTCTACCAGTAGTTACAGAATATGAGCTAGCGACAGTCCACTCTACCAGTAGTTACAGTATATGAGCCAGTGACGGTCCACTCTACTAGTAGTTACAGAATATGAGCCAGCGACGGTCCACTCTACTAGTGTTTACAGTTTATGAGCCAGCAACGGTCTACTCTACTAGTAGTTACAGTATAGGAGCCAGCGACAGTCCACTCTACTAGTAGTTACAGTATAGGAGCCAGCGACAGTCCACTCTACTAGTAGTTACAGTATAGGAGCCAGCGACAGTCCACTCTACCAGTAGTTACAGAATATGAGTAAGCGACAGTCCACTCTACCAGTAGTTACAGTATATGAGCCAGTGACGGTCCACTCTACCAGTAGTTACAGAATATGAGCTAGCGACAGTCCACTCTACCAGTAGTTACAGTATATGAGCCAGTGACGGTCCACTCTACCAGTAGTTACAGTATAGGAGCCAGCGACAGTCCACTCTACTAGTAGTTACAGAATATGACCCAGCGACAGTCCACTCTACCAGTAGTTACAGAATATGAGCTAGCGACAGTCCACTCTACCAGTAGTTACAGTATAGGAGCCAGCGACAGTCCACTCTACTAGTAGTTACAGAATATGAGCTAGCGACAGTCCACTCTACCAGTAGTTACAGTATATGAGCCAGTGACGGTCCACTCTACCAGTAGTTACAGTATATGAGCCAGCGACAGTCCACTCTACCAGTAGTTACAGTATATGAGCCAGTGACGGTCCACTCTACCAGTAGTTACAGTATATGAGCCAGTGACGGTCCACTCTACCAGTAGTTACAGTATATGAGCCAGCGACGGTCCACTCTACCAGTAGTTACAGTATATGAGCCAGCGACGGCCCACTACTACATTTTCAAAGTTTCTTTATAAATGGGCTTGGCTTCACCACCACAACATTCAGTGAAACAGTCAGTAAGTCTGTATATATCGTGACTGGATGGACAAAAGGAACATCATTTATGAAACCTGTGGGTAACTTGAGCAATGGATTATCTTTGCTGAATGATAAACTCTAATTTAATAGTAATGAACAAAACAAAAAAAAATACTCAAAAACTCTCATTCTGTTAATTGCACGATGGAGCATTTTACCTTCCCCAAGTGTGACTTTATTTTTTTTAAACTTGTTAGAAGTCTAATTTTTTCCAGTTATCTTTATTAAAACCATCTCCTGTATCCAAAATGAATTTCCTTAAGTGTGACTCATAAAAAGACTGAGTTAATTAGTACTAGTACCACAATGGCACAGAGCTTATTTTCTTTTGTAATAGTTTAAACATTTCTTTCCACAGCTGCCAAAATTATAATCCAGCAGGAGATGGACCAATATGGCAAGGATGTCAATGTATTGTCCTTCTGGGCAGAAAAAAAAGAGCATTAACAATTGGAGTTATTAAGAGGATGTTTCCTCACCTGTGATGAGAGAGGACAGTTTGTCTTGGCGCAATGCCCTGCGTGTTGCGCTGCCAAGTTATTATAAAGAAATGCAATCTGCAAGATTTCCACCTGCCATGCTCACAATTCACAACATGAATCACCCAGTCTTGGGAGATGTCCACAACCAATATGAGATGTGGAGCTCAAAATATCATGTATTCGTTTAAATGTATTTTTAAATAATCAGCTAGACTTAGAGGGATCATTTAACTCTCTAAAACAGAACAAAAAAGGGAGAAGACTGAAAATGGTTAAACTGTCGACAAGCTGATACAATGTGTCATCTAAATAATTGTATAGGTTTTAAGTTAGTAACTTATATTTGTCTCTACCTTCTGGACAACCATTCACATGCACTCAATCAGATACAGATGCTGCATATCGGCTGCACCAGCTCGGAGTACACACTAATGGCAAATAGAAATCAAGTGGGTAAGTTGTACTTTAATGACCAAAAAGAAAAAAAGAAACTTACATTCCTTAATAAGGATATATATATATATATATATATATATATATATATATATATATATATATATATATATATATATCCATATATATATATATGAGAAAGTAACACTCTTTTTCATGAGCTTGAAATCCACACCAAATCTTACAGAAAATAGGTAAGGACTGACAATTGGTGGTGCTGATGGTGCTGTCAATCAGAATAATTAGCTACATGTCCAACAAACAGACTTTTGGCCTTGAGTTGAACATGGAGTTGGAGTTTACTTCCAGCAACACAAGGCACCACCACATTATCCACTGCATGCCAGAGAATGAATGGTTGGACATGTATTTCGAAGGGCTCGATACCTACATATAACCCCACCGGATTTATTTTTGCGGGGTGTCATTAAAAGATCTGAATCATTCCTTATATGAGTGCACCGGCAGTTGCAGCAAGGAGCTGCTGAAATTGATCTCAGCAGCGCTTGCACATACACAATTTTATTTTACAAAAAAGAAACAGAAAAAGGGCCACTATATCAGGGCAAACATCCAGAAATGGGTTCTTTGGTGTATAGGCTCACAAATAATAGGGATTGGGTTACCAAATTTAAAGTGTGCAAAGCTCATTAAAAAGTATTTTTTATTAAGTTATATTAGAAACGTCCCAATAAAATCAACACTTGTGGAAAATTGATAATCATTTTTTTTTCTTTTTATTTAGTTTTTAATATGACTGCAAACTTTGAATTTGGTAACCCAATCCCTATTATTTGTGAGCCTATATATTAAATAACCCATTTTCTGGATGTTTGCCATTGGAGTAACAATGACCATTAAGCGGTTTCAGATTTAGGACTATGAATGACCAAAAAACTAGGATTAATGGGGTCTTACTTCAAATATGCTATAGAAATCTGTAACTCTTTGGTCCAATGCCTTATTAAAAATCCTCATTGGGTCCATTTAGGAGTCAGACAAAACTTTCTTATTCATAATCCTATACAATTTCCAAGCTTAACCCTTTACCCTTACCCCCTAACCCTAAAGCTATAATATCGGCAGCAAAATTTTGGCAGCAGCATGTAGCGATTGCTCACTGCTTGTGCTGGCGGCCTGCCGGTGCCCTCATAGCAGGAAAAACCCAAATCCTGAAACATTGATGAACTGAAAAACAATTCAGTACAAATTCGCTGACATTAGTGTAGAATGATGTCATAAGACTTGCTTGAGTGTGGAAGGTAGGGTAAGTGAATGTCTCGAGATTTACAACATTTTAGGTGTAATGTTCAAAATGCTGTCCGAGTGTGGTTGTGTTATGTCACATAATTACGCTCTAATGCAGGGGGTCACCAAACTCTGTCCAGGAGGGATTTGTGGATATCCTTGCTGCAAGCAGGTGAGACCATTGCTTCTTCAGTCATCCTGATTGACTCACCTGTGCACAGAAAGGAAATCATCAAATCCCGGCCTGGGTGCGGCCCTCCAGGACAGAGTTTGGAGACCCCTGCTCTAATGTATTTTCTTTGAGATTCTACTTCTGTAATAAAAGATTTGGTACAGATTACAAATTCATGAAAAAAAGGGTGTTATATATAAAGTACAAATGTGTACACATTTGAACATCTAAAAATAATTTAAAAAGAACGTATTTCCTGCTCAGAAATCTGAGAAAAAGTTATTGCGCTGCCCTCTGGGAAACTGGGCGGGGACATGCAAATGAGTCTACAATGCATTTAATCCAATACCACTTTATACATGGCTCCATTTAGCATATACCTGGTGTATTACACAATGTTCAAGCATGTGATGGATAATGCACCAGTTAGGAAACTTACCCACAGACAGTCACTGTTTCTGTTTTAAATGGATCTCATCAGTGCAACAACTGTATTTCTCCAACTTCTGAGCAGGAGGTAATTTTTCTTAACTTTTTTTTAGACTTCCAAATGTGAACACAAATACACTTTTTTTTTTTTTTTACTGGAGGCTAAATGATGTTGTGGTTATACATTATATATATATATATATATATATATATATATATATATATATATATATATATATATATATATATATATATATATTATAATGTATTTATTTATTATATACACAAAAATCTAAACACAGATACACAAGTGTGTACTAGTATAGCTATACATGTGCTGCTTTCCACACGGATAGTAGTTGGAGTCGTAGATTTTGTCCCTCAGCATCTCTCTTTTTCCCCTTCCACCTGATTAATGATCTTGTCTTTCTGATTGATGACCCACCCCAGCAGATTAGAGTCTCCCGTTCCACCCACCTTCCTCGGCAGCCTCCCTCCCCACTTCTGGAGGTCCAACCGCACCAGGGCTGGAAATATTAGAGAATTATTAAATAAACATTCATACGTCATGTCTTTTCCTATCCCACTCGACACTCCAGCAGCCGCTGTCCTGTTTGCTTTCATGCTGACACCAAACAGCTGGAGTGATTCATTGAGAGGCTGGCTAAGATGTTTCATGTCATATATCATGCTGGGCAGAGAGCTCCTTGCCCTGACGGAGATAAAGTGATCGACCACAACTAGCTGGAATGAATTTATGACAACACAAAATTGAGGAAAACAAATGGGAGGTGACCTGATGGGCCAGTCACCCTACACACTATCTGCGGCCTGCAATCTAGTTCGGTGGCAAGAAGCAAAATTGAACAGTGACACTCTGAATTAAGATACTGGCCCTGTAGCCTCAGAGGACGTCTATCTCAAAATGGAGGACAGCCAATGTAGTGATATGCAGCCATATAGGATGAAAATATAAGGTAAAAGAAGAGTTTCTGCAAAATATACTCATTAAAAATGCATAATGATAATCATATTAAGAGTAATCTTGGAAAGGTCACTAAAGGTCCACTCATACAATAATGTTCCATTTACTTATTTAAAAACTGGCTATCAATAAAATCAGCATTTAAAAATAAATAAATAAATAAATAAATAAATTAGCTGAAGTTTCCAACACTAACATTTGTAAAGCTAAATTGATTTCACACCCCCAATATTAGTTGTCCAGGGGGTGGGAGAGGATCTGACCAGGTGGTTATCCCGATAGCAGTCTTCATTTGTCGATCTCCCTGCAGTGGCCATTGCATGCAAACCTTCACCAGTAAGAAAAAAATAGGATAGCCTCCTGGAAAGATCTTCTTTCAGCCCTGGACTCCTGGCAGGGGTGGAGAGAAGTGTGACTGCTGGCAGCTACAATGCTAAAGTCCAAATGTAAGTATTAAAAGATACATGATCTCCTTCACATCCTAATTGTATGGATAATCAATTAGTAAATGAGCCGTAATGAATTTAAGACAAAATAGATATTAAATAAAAAATAAAACTTTTTATATTTAGTATTTCAAATTGCTGAATATCTGGTTAGGTTTCTATACAGCTCTATAGCACTAAATGAACCTTACAGTTTGAAAACCAAATTCTGAAATCAATGCATTTTTATTCTCCATCCCAATGCTATTTTGACTCCGTTCGGACTCATATTGAGGTTCATGTCTCGTAGTAAGTCCTACACATACAGAGGCCAGATGTGCTCCCCGACACAGGAGCCCTAGCGGAGGGTTAATGCTGCCTTAGTGCATCACATAATCAGGTTCATTAGTCACAGGCAGATTCTCTAGGTCAGGGTAGCAGGGTGGAGCTGCATAATTGCTAGAAATTGATTTCTTCAAACCTATTACCAATATTTCTAGCTGAACATGTGTGTGACACAGGTGACAAAGCAGAGGACTATTAAACACATTTGTTTTGGTAAATACTAATAATGGATAAATGTGAAGTAATCAATAACAGCAGGATTGTAAAGAATGGAAACTAGAGTTATGAAAAATGAAGCTGCTCACGGTCTGGCCTAGGAACTTCATGTCTCTGCCACGATCACAAGGAAACAAGAAAAATGAAACCAATTTAGCTCCAGATTAAGAAACAGAAACCCAAGATGAATCAATTTAGCCTGCCGGTCTGGGTCGCCATATATCATGGAGTAGAGCTGGAGTGGTTAGCAGGCAGATGGCACAAATACCCCTCATTCTCTCCCTCCTCCTTTTTCTTTTGAATACACATAAGGTCTGAGCTTAGTTATCAATTCATTTAACAGATACACTCACACATAAATACATCTGGGGGCAAAACAACCAGGCACAACCATTAGTTACATGAACATCCAGTCTTCCAAGGCAAACTCTGATGGTAATAAGAGACACCCATGGGATGGAGGAGTGGAGAAAATTTAGGTTGATCTGTGAGTGATGGCAAAACAAAACTGCTGGGAGAATGAGTGTTCCCCCCGTAGTTATAAAAGGAATGATTAATAGGAAGGGATATCAACTAGGTAAAATGGAATAATAGCCACACTAGTCTAGCCTTTTCCTTTAGGTAATCTGAACAAATATAATCTAATACCTCCCAACCAGTAGTTTTGTGAAATCATCAATTGATGTCAAATATTTTTTTCCACTAACTGTAAACTTTACCTGTGACAGGTTAGACTTCTAGAGTAAGCTTTCATCCACAGATAAACCGAACAGTGCTACTCAATATTATTTAAAGACACTTGACATCTGGAGTTGCCTTTTCCAAGATCTGAATCAAACATCTCATGTACAGGTGCCAACATGCTTTGAGTGCTCATAATTATTTTTTTATTAAACGGTTAGGGTTAAATGCTGGGGGTTTTTCCCCAATAACTGAGAAACAGATTAAACAGTACATGTCTGGGTAGGGATATCCTTAAAAATTTGGCCTTGGGGAGTGGCGTTGACAGATTCAATACTACAACTTCCTTCCAATAAAGCAGAGTGGAGTTTTTGGTTGCCAGACCACACTATACCCCAGCAATGTTTATTTGTTTCCTTTCTTCCAAAATATAAAACATCATGATACAATTCATCCTTTAGATTATAAGATTTCAATCTCTTATGGTGCTTTGGAAACAGGGACTACATACATTTGATTTTAAGCTCAAAGATTTTAAGCTCTTTTGCAATGTGTTAATATTGTTTTCAGCCTGAATAGCGCTACGGAATAGGTTGGCGTGTTGCAAATAAAGGATAATAATAATAATAACAACAATAATAATAATGCTACAACAGATTGTTTAGCTCTCGGTAGAGGCACAGAATTACAACACAAAATAGAGTTTCAAACTCAGAACTTACTTTTCGATATCGCTGTTCTTGCAGGTTTTCTGCATTGCTTCTTGCTTATTACTGCTTTCCCCATTACTTGTTGAGGGCATGTCTACAAAAAAAAAAAAAAAAAGTTAATTTCTTAGGGTCGCTATAGAAAGCAAAAAATGGGTTAGTTCTAAAACAGGTTTACTTCTAATAACCCACCTCCCCGTGATAAAATCTTCTACAACAAAACAGTTTGCAGAAGAGGGAATATACAAATAAAAAATAAGCAGAAAAATACACAAGAACTAAATGCTCTAATCGACAGAATCCTATTACTTACAACATGGAGTATCAATGTTTTTTTTAGTTCTATTTAACAATAGATTCAATAAATGCCAAAATGCATGTGACTCGAGAGCACAGATCATTTAGCAAGATTCAAAAACTGGTCTTGTATAATTCCCATGTCAATACTTTATTAGACTAGTAGTTTTCATTCAAATGAATTGGAGTACATTTTTTTTGAGGAGACGACTGAGGAGCTGTGTATAAGAGGTAATGTATTTATGGTGTATACACACAATTATTTTAAAGTTAACTCATTGATGCAATATAAGGAAAAGCACAGGTTTGTGGATTGACTTATGTAATAATGGGTAAATAAAAGGCAAAATGTTTGTAGGGCCAAACTTATCCCCACCATGATATGAACAATGGGATTGTGTGAAGTTAGTTTCCAACTAGGACACAAGACAACTCAGATATTAACATGAACACACCTACAAAATTGGCATGGAATTAGATAAGAGAGATGGTAGCAAGATCATTAGCAAAACAGATTAATGAATAGAGCAGGTCTTGCCATAACTATAAAAACTGCACAACAGTCACCACCAATCTCTTTTATACTGTAGATGTATTTGTACTTACCATCACTAGCCCATTTGGAGAATTCTGTGGTTATCCGGTTTGTTGGCGTTCCACCACTATGAAAAAGGATGATATTTACTATACTGTAAACAAATACATTCATTGTAGCTCAATATTGTTTTACGAACAACTAATCATTATGAATGTCAAATGAGTCACAGTGCATCTCAGACTTATTGTGTCACTACACAGCTAACACCGCAAGACTTTAGGCGGTAAGTTTGTGAGTTTTTAATCTTGTTGGCTGCTTTGGGAACAAGCTTTATGTACGTTTTCATTTTAGGCTTAAAGACAGGACCCTCCATCCTTTTGCAATGAGCTAATATTGTTTTTGCCTTGTACTTAACCACTGTATAGCGCAATGTGATATTTTGCAAATAAAGGGTAATAATAATAATAGTAATAAAACAACATGACGATGCTTAAAAACTATTGCAATTTGCCTTGTAATATTGTAGCACATGCCCTTTTATAAAATACAGTATGAATGCAATGCCATATTACTTATTTGTGCATTTTTATTCCTTTTGTTTCAAACTAATTTTGTGACTCAAGTAGTTCTTAATATATCTGTAGAAATTCGCACAATGCTTGACTGGGAAAAGCCTGGCTGCTGCAGCTCAGTAGACATGTATCACATCAGTCCTAGCAACTACCTACTCTGCATTGTTGAAGATTTAACAGTTTGTGATCAAAGAAAACTGAGCTGGTCTGTATATATATATATATATATATATATATATATATATATATATATATATATATATATATATATATATATATATATATATATATATATATATATATATATATATATATATATATATATATATACACACACTAGCGACTTCCCCGTCAAAAATGACGGCAATAACATTTGAATGCTGGCAATGCTGTTTGCCACCCAATGTGAGCACCTGCGGCGCTCATCACGAGCCTCTCCCCCTGTCTACTCCCTCCCCCCCCCTCTCGTGTCTCCTCCCCCCTCCTGTGTCTTCTTCCACCCCCTCTCTCTCCCCTGTGTCTCTTCCCCCCTCTCTCTCGTCTGTGTCTCTTCCCCCTCCCCATTTCCCCTTATCCTCCTCTCTCCTCATCCCTTCCCCCCTTATCATCATCCTCCTCATTCCTTCATCAGCTGCTCCTTCTGCTCTCCATCGCGTCTTCCGGCTGTGTCGGAACCTGGCATATGCTAATGACGTGACGCACATGTGATGTCACGTCATTAGCATATGCCAGGTCCCGACACAGCCGGAAGACGCGATGGAGAGCGGATAGCAGCTGATGAAGATAAGTGAGGGTGAGGGGGAAAGGAATGAGGAGAGAGGAGGCGGATGAGGGGAAGGAGGGAGGAGACACTGGGGTTGATGTGAGCCCTGAGGGCCTCGCGATGAGTGCTGCAGGAACCAGGTAGTGCCACTGACTGGCCTCGTGGTTACGGGCCGCAACGTCTCGTCTTGCAGTTAGGGCAGCCTGCAGTTTTAACATTGCATTACTAACGAAATTTTGGTAAGCCCGCAATGCTAACAACTATATATGTGATTATATATAAAGATTAAAGAACATATAAAAATATAAAAAAAACTATGCTGAAAGAGAAAAAAAAATTAAAAATCTACATTTTTTACTGCCAACTTTTCTTTTAAGAGTCAAACCCAAGTAAAAAAAGACCAGGAACTAAATTGAGTATTTACTTTAACACGGCTCCTCGGAGAGCTTCTCTTTCTTTGGCTTCGCCTGGCTCCTCTCCTGTGCATGGGATAATGTCTGCTTCTGTATACCTAAGTAACACATGCTTAAGGAAAACATTTACTTAAAGAGCAGTGTATCTAGATTGGCTGACAGATTATGATCTCATCTCCTGAATAAATGTTGCTTTACAAAACAGAATTGTAATTAAATAGGCTCGCTCGCCAAGGAAGAGCACATTGGAGATCTTCCTTCCATTTAGCCCAAAAAGAAATATAAGTTTGGCAATGCGTACAAGTGGCCTTTAAATTAGCAGCTCTTGTGAAAGATTAATGTTGCTGCAAGTGTTTTACTTTTTTCAATTAATTTATTACAAACATATATGAAGATCTCTAAAAAAAAAAATATAATAAAATAAGGAAGCCAGATAAAAAAAATTTGGAGCAAGGTAGAATTACTAGGAAGGGGTGCTTTAATAAAGATACATTACAAAGCAAATAGTTAAGTAAAATGTTAGGTTTACGGATTTTGTATTTTTTTTGTTACCCACTTGCTTGTATAATTTTGGTCAATAAACAAATAAATATTAAATGTTTCTCTTTATTAGGTGTTCAAGAGAAACATGTCTGTTGAAAGACAGTTGTATACTACATGCTTAGTCCACAAAAACATGGCAGCAAGCGATTCACCAGCTGCAGTGAAACACTACTACATCTTGTTTATGGCACTTGATATAAAAGGATACTGGGCCTTGCCATATTCTAAAGTGTCGTCTCCATCAACATCCAGATCTGCATCGCTGTCGTGATTCTCTTTACTGCTGCACATAATAAAACCGGACCCTGAGTGGGAGGAAAAATAGAAAGGGTTAAGGTATGTGTGGTTACTGAATGAAAGTAAAAATAAACTTTATATTGAAGATGTCATCTAAAACATTACTTGGTACTTTCTTTGTAGCCGCGATTAAAATTTGCCATCGGGCACCAATGGTTGCTCAAATATCAAATGGTGCCTATTTCTAATTGTAATAAGTTTATAATATGTTTCTTCAGGCTCAATTTTCAATTTGGTGTTTTTGGCATGGGAAAATAAGGACTTGCCAAAGGTCGCACAAAGCAGATATAATTATCAAACCAGGATTTTATGGTTCAGACATAGCATTGTGATAAAAGGAAAATGTGTAAAGAAACATGTGATCCTTTTTGAGGCTCTAAGTAACCTGCTTTAACATCTTAAATTTCATATCTGACTCACTGGTTATATACATATTAATATGATATCATAGCAGAAGTCCCAGGTGCTTTCTGAATACAAATTGTTCCCGGAAGTCAAGGTGAAGCCATGCTAGATCAGAGTGTTCTGCCAGTGTTACACATTTGGTGACAGTTTTAAAGCAGGTCCCTGTAGAGGTTAACCTGACTCTGTTGCCCTGCTTTCCTGCTGTCGCCTCTGTGCAAGAGCCAGTGAAAACGTGGACCAGCTGTTTAAATATTGGACGTCTGAACATGCTTGACGCTGCCTGCTCATCTGTCGCTATTCCAAATAGTATTTTTTCGTAAGCAGTTATTGAGGGCAACAGATTCTGAACACAGCACTAAACACGGAGTTGCTCAAGAAAGGTCACACCTGCATATTTAACCAGACCAGCACCAGCTATGTACCTTCCATCCCAATTTAAAGGCATTTGGCAGGAGGATAAGTAAGGGTGCCAGAGAATTGGAAATGAAGCGAGCTAGCAACTTTGCTTGACACATCCGTCAGTGGCCACCATGACCTTTGAAAAGTCAAAGGCATACTGGTCTACATGTGGATTCAAAATATTAGCCCTATCTTGTGTATAATCCAACCTTGGCTTTGCATAAAAGCTGTGTAACACAGCAGGCATAAGCTTAAAAGGAAGCCATGTTTAAAATTGGTTATGGATTGAAGAGCGAGGCATTTGTGGGCACATATGCATGTCCCTGTTCAGCTTCCCAGAATGCAGTGTAATGATTTTTTTCTCAGAATTGTATATATATATATATATATATATATATATATATATATATATATATATATTAAAATTAGCACATCTGTGTTCACATTTGAATGTCTAAAACAAGTTAGAAAACCCTGTTTCCAGCTCACAATTCTGAGAAAAAACATTATTACACTGCATTCTGGGAAGCTGAGAAGGTACATGCAAATGTGCCCACAAATGCCTCACTCTTCAATCCATAACCCATTTTAAACATGGCTTCCTTTTAAGCTTATGCATGCTATATTACACAGCTTAATCCAAGCCTGGCTTTGCATTAAAACACAAGTGGAGTATTTATATATATATATATATATATATATATATATATATATATATATATATATATATATATACATACACACATATACATACATATACATATACACACACACACACGAGGGTGCCCAATGCAAACAATGCACTTTGTTGAATTAGCCAAAAATAAGCCTATTTTCCCCATGAAATAACTCAATATTTTTCTTGCAATGAATACTATTAGACATAGGCTTGAAGAATTAATAAAGAGGAAGGAGAAGCTGTAGTGATTAAAGGAAAGAGGAGAACTAAGCAAACAAAGACATTGCAGCCTGTCTTGCCCGTCCATCGCTCAATCAGTGGCTCTGGATAAGCAATTCCAGCAGCAGCGAGTGGCAGCTCTATAAACCTTCTGACAGTTTGGGAGACAAACTCTCCTGTCAGTAAGAGCGCACCTTTCAAGATCACTTACATACAAATCCCTCCGTCTGCTGGTTACACATTTAGACTGCTGGGAGCCTCTGCAGGACTGAGCCAGTTTGGAAGTAAAGTCAGTACTGAGTAACAGCAGGGTATAGGGGTGATCACTGCAAGCTAAACCCAGCCTTGAAACTCTTGACTTGATAAAATTCAAAGACAGGAAATAATATTATAAAAGTGACCTGTGAAACAATTTACTACAAAACTGCAAATATACAGTAATCAAACTATGAAGCATGCAGATTAGTAGTAGATAAACGTAATGACCTTCCGAAATTTAGAAAACAGTACCGGAGACAATATGGGTTCTATGGTTTTACATAAATTAATAATAAATAAACAAGTTAAGTTGAAGAATACTCAAAATATGCTGTTTACATACATGGTATAATATTTGGGACTTAGAGATATGGAAGGTTTCTGGATTTTACTAGGTATAGAATTTATTTGTGTATCCATTTACTGACATGTACTTTGGTTTTAGGCAGTAAAAACACAGCTTATAAGCATGTAATAAAATAAACAAGTAGTCCCTGTATGGGTCTGTCATGACACAGGCTCCGTAGTATTGACTGTGCAGTGCCTCAGACTATCAAATCAGTGACCATCTCTCAGCAACGTGCTGCAGAGACATGGTCCCTGATTGGCTGGGATACAACACTGTACATCCAGCCCTACAGAGTCTGTGTCTGCATATACTGCAGTGAGCAGACCCATACAGGGGCTGTTCATTTAATTTAAAGCAGTATAAGACTTCTTAATAAAACAAAGTACATCAACGTAAATAGATACACAGGTATATTATATACCGAATACAATCCAGAAACCTTCCATTTAAATCAAGTTCTACACAAGGTGCTGAGGGACACTTTGACCTACTGCATGAAGGTGATACCTATTAGAAAGTATGTAGGGAAAAGCAAGAGTGCAGAAACAAATATTCTGTGTTACCAGTATTGCCAAACACCCCACATATCTAGACCAATACCAGCGATGACAGGACAGGGATCAGAGGACTTTAGCAACTTAGGTAATGAAAACCAAGCCTTACAGAGAAGGGGGAACCGACTGCACCTGACGATGGGAGACTGTGGAACAGCTGGAAAGCATGCCCAGGATCCCTAGACCAAGAGCACACAGCAGACCCCGACTGCCTTCTTTAAATAATTAACGGCACACACAGAGCTTTCTGTTTTAAGAGGAGAAGTGAAAATATGCAAGTGTTGAAATGCTAAATTTCATTATGGGGTAAAATGCAGCTCTTTAACCCTAAACTAGATTTTTTTATGACCCTGTCAGTAGAATGAAATTCACTGTTAATTCAATCAATTAATCAGCATATTGATTTAAAAAGCAGAGCTGGCAGTGAGCCATGTGCATGGGGGGGGGGGGGGGGGGTCTGGCGCACCTGCAGTCGGCTTTATGACACAGCAGAGGATGCAGGAAAGAAAGGAGCTGGCAAAATATTATTTAGAGAAATGTCCTTTCTGCTTCTGTATATAGCTGAAAACACAGATGTATTTCTGGCTGGGCCAAAAAGGCCTAATCACAGGGCAACAGGCTACGTCAAGGTGCGGTATACAACAAAAATGTCTATAAGCAGCAATATAGCTCTGTTGGAATACCCAACACTGACATACTGTACACACACAAACTTATATGTGTGTTAACTTAGAATGGAGCCTAGTGAAATTAAGTTGTAGTAACTGGGTGTGACTTGGAAAAAAAGAGGTGCATCTCTCAAAAGCTCGTCAATTCAATAAATATGTTTGTCCAATAAAAAAATATAAAAAAAAAAAAAAAAAGTATCACTCTATACTGTGATACTCTGGTTATTCATACATACATACATACATACATACATACATACAGACAAAAATATATAGAACCTAGGAGTGTCTGAAAGGAAGTCCTTCATAGAGGTGCATTATATTTAGGAGCATTATTTAGCAGCCAGCAATACAAGTTTTAGAGGACCTGTTTCCTAAGAGTCTAGCGGAGAGCATTATTACGCAGAAAAAAAATGTGAAAACTGGCTTAAAATTTTTTTTAAAAAAAATAATAATAATTAATTGTATGCCTCTAATGGAGGTAAATCTCAAATTGGTGTCAAATTCCAATAATTAAAATTTAAAAGCATATCCAAGTTTCACAAATTAATACATATCTGCACTCCTTAGGCAACACACAGCCTATATGTATGCAGCACATCTCATAAAACATTTTATTTTTATTAATATCTACAAATCCCTCTAATGATTATGACACCTTCAGGGGGCATCTACACAGACATATGCCCCCCCCCCCCCCCCCCAATCAGCATGCAGCATCAGGGGAGCAATATTAACCCCCTATTTACCTGCTGCTGCTTGCTCAGCCAATCTCCTTGCAGCTTCCTGTCTGTATGTCAGCAGCAATACACAGCACATATCAGTGATACACTACATATGCCAGGCTGCTTTACAGGACAAATTTTTCAGCTAACCTGATCGGCCAAAACAAATAATTTAAAATGTGATGCTAATTTAGCCTGGGTTTGGAGTGTGTTAACCCAAATTTGCAACTGTCAGAAATTACAAAAGATTTTGCAAACTTCAATGTAAGTTTAAATTATTATTTTGGGATTTTTTAATGCAAAAAATAAATAAATGTTTGCATACACTACTAATTCTCCTCTATCCAATGCATTCATAATCCAGCTCACTTAGATATGTCTTTAATGAAAATAACAAAGAAATACCAGTATGATTGTCTGCCGTGAGATATGTGTTTTGTGAGAAGGCTATGCATGTAAAGTTTTAGGAGTGTTTAAGACCCACAAATAGCATGGTGCTGGCTACATTAAACATGGAGCAAGAACTCTGTATAAATCAAAAAAAAAAAAAAATATATATATATATATATATATATATATATATATATATATATATATTACCACGTTAGGTCGATTATTCTAATTCTATTTACACAATAGGCCCCTGTTTTCAGCAGACTTCATAGCCCAAAATGTAAAAGCTCTCTCAAAAACAAATGGAAAGGAAAAAAATAAATAAATAAAATCTCCCTCTGAAACACTGCACGGCCTATAGGGAAAACATTAAAATGTCCTTTTTGTAAGAGATTTTCTATAAAACCTACTTAGCAGGTATGCCCTGTCTGGTTAATTTGGAAGCAGAGCTGGTAATAGGGTTTACTTAGTCATTCGCTTGCCTGATTCTCAATGCTGGAGAGATGCTTTCCATTACACTGGGCAGTCCTTGGGGAAATTCTCTCCCGTGCAGCTCATGTTCCAGACCAGTCACTGCTGGCAGGTTTTGCACAGATTTCCAGCGCTTTAATTAAAAGTCACATAGCTGCATGGCCAATCAGCTCAGAGATCGGTGGATAAAAACCTGCCAGACCTATTTAGTCAGGAAGACGTGAAACAAGGAAGAAAGGGCTTTCAAAAATATTAATTGTATCTAAAAAAAACGGCTATAAACAGTAGCCTATTAGATTAGTTACTTAAGGAACAAAAGGCAATGTAACAAATAACAGGCATATTCGACTTAAATGGGCATGGAACACACTTCTTTTTTTGTGCATTTAAAAGAGCAGCTATAAATGTTACAAAAGTTGCGGTTTGCGTGAAACATTATTAAATAAATTCTGTTTAAATTTTCAGGAAATGCAGAGAGCTTAGGCATGTCTGTAGATTTCATTGGCAGACGGTTATAACTTGCACAGCTATATTGCTGCTCATTGGCTAACAGGAGCAAGCCCTCAGCTTAAACATTTGTATCAGAATATTTTAAGAAAAAAATAAAAATATGCAGCATAGAAAAAAATATGTTTTCAATGTCTATTTAGTCATATATTTAAAATATACTAATTGGAAGAACTGCACTTTAAAATACTCCTCATGGTTTTAGAATGTAAAGAACAAAAATACATATAATATTGACTTTTAAATGAAATTGTGGCGATGTGGAATCTGTCTGTTTAATTTCTGCTGATCAACTTCCTGAGGTGGGCGCACAATGTGAATGTGACAACTACATCTGTCAGTGCTTTCAACAGAATTAACGGAATCTACAAGGGAAAACCCTCCTGAAAACTCTCAGAGTCGAAACCCTCCTGGATGGATGGATAGATAGATAAATAGGATGGATAAAGAGAAAGACATTTTCCAAAGAGTGTGGGACAAGGTCACAATGC
The DNA here is from genome assembly GCA_027410445.1 of Discoglossus pictus. Classification (NCBI taxonomy): domain Eukaryota; kingdom Metazoa; phylum Chordata; class Amphibia; order Anura; family Alytidae; genus Discoglossus; species Discoglossus pictus. The sequence continues at coordinate 187,055,182 of CM050170.1, read as the reverse complement.
CAGTTTTAATTGTAATTTTTTTGTTTCTTTTGGAGAGTGAGTGGCACATTTATTTACAACGGAGTTACATTGAATGTCACCAAGTTACGGGGAGGTAAGGGAATAAAAAATAAAAATAATAAAGAGCTGGCGTGCGGATTCATGTTTATTGGAATGGGTAACGAAAGTTGACTAACTGCAGATACAGCTAGGTTTTACTACACAAGGAGAGCTTTAAAATCGCTGGATCTCAAGATCAAAAGCTCAGTGAACTTCAGGTATCTTCGGTTTTCTCTAACAGCAACGGGGGCTGTATCTGTAAGGCTTATTGTAACCCTTGTAGACAGGTCACTTTTCCTTGCAGCCTTGGTTGTTTCCTGGCGGCCTTTCTACCACTTTGTACAGAGCATTATTTTTCACTTTGTAACATGAGAGATCCCAGGAGCACAAATAAAGGTGAGTAACGTCCACCAAGGAAGTTTTAACACAGATTACACAATGGATTTAACTAATTTGAATTTTACATTCAAGCACAATGTACTTATGTTTCAAATTATTACACAAAGGTAAAAAATCCACTAGGTAGAGAGAACAACCCCTTCGGTTCACTACCTTGTTGTGGTGAAGAAGCTTGTAGGTCAGACAAATCGCGGTCCACTGAAGATGGAACTGACAAACCCACTCCAAGAAAACCATGTGGATAAGCACAACAAGAAACACTGATGTGCCTGGCATGCTGCGTCCATATGGTCACTGCAAGTCGGCATGACTGAACAACAGGAGATAAACTGCCATACAACGCCTCTCCATCAGATCTCTAGTGTCTCCTACTAAATGAAAACATCTTCCCAACTTCTTAGATCTTCTTCCCAGGTAAATTCTATGCCTGTCTTACAGCAACAGAATTGTCTTCTCTTCCCCTCTCAACTTTCTCTCTCTCCCTGGTATTTTCAAATTATTATCTGCAGAACTTTCCGCCTCTCCCACTCCCTTTAGATTGGAGGTTTGAGAGTTTTCAAACTTGTGTGGTGCTTTGAAAAAGAAACACTATGAAAGTAAGATTTTGAACAAAACAAAAAAAGACCAGGCCCTCCACTTTTTGCCACGTCTTTAATATAGTATTTTTCTTGTTCTTCACTATGGAATGTTGATGCGTCACAAATAAAAGTATAATTATAATAAAAAGTTAGTGTACAATGTTGCAAGCCACTTTGCCACCCTTTAGAACGGAATATTTGTTATTGGAAAGGAGCACGTGCCTCACTTGTGTTATAGCGGAGGGTCTCAGATCTCCGGCTCCTTTGTGCCTTTGAAGGGCAGTGGTCTCTGCCTGTTAGTGAGTGAGGCCTGCCATGTATTTGTACTTGCTGCTAGCTTTGATTCCCTGTCTCTCTCTGAATCCGAATGGACAGCTTCCTCAAGCTGGCGTTATCACTCCTTCTAACCACTCTTGTCAGGCAATCTAATTCCCCCTGAAAAGGTCACCACCATTTTAACTGCCTTTCAATCACATTAAGCACGCTGCTGCTCGTGCTCAGAGCCATGTGCCTGAAGCTCTCCTGGCTGAGGTGCGATCAATAGACTGACATACTGCTCAGCCCGTGCGCTCGTCTCCTGCGCCCGACAACCTGCAAACACCATTTATTATTAACATTTATTTTTTCCATACTTCAGTGCTGTGGTACACAAACCTTTCCATGATAAGCAACATGATATCATTTGAAACAATGTGCAATTTACAAACTTCCTGCAATCAATTCAAAGAACTAAAACAGATAAATGTTCAATAATTTCGTCCTTGTGGGTCTGTTTTGTCACAGCATTTAATGTTCTGTCTATAGTTTTCTTAAAGGGACACGGTCACTGCTGAAGCACATTATAAACCAGCTATACACTGTACTATCTGTTCTCTACTGTAAATCAATGTTGAGATATAATGCATTGTTTATAGCGCACCTTTAGGTGGTGCCAGGGGGGAGATGAGCATGAGAATAGAGGTAAACATATTATCTGTATTCAATGAGCAGATTATTTGAATAATTTAATATTTTAGGAATTATATACTTTAGAAAAATGGCTAGTATAATGTTAATCAATTTTTCATGAGCATTTAAGACTTTATTTTGGGGTGACAGTCCCATTAATAGGTTGAGACACAGCACAAATCTATATTATACAAACATTTTTCAACAGTGTAATGCAGTGGTTAGCAAGCTTTTTGAAAAAAGGTTAGTTACTGGTTCTTGATAGGGCCACCTTTTAAATCCAGAACATTGTTTAATAGACCAGTACTACCTATGATACAACACTTTCATTTAATAGTGTTGTAACATTTCAAGTGCTAATTTCTCATCAGCCCCTATTTGTCCCCGAGCATCCACAGGGTCTCAGGAACTTGGACAGATCCTTAGACCAGTTGATTAACATTACTGGTCCAATATATTTTAGACACAAAAAAATAAATAAAATACAAGTGTTATTTCACTTATCTTTAACAGTGAATACAAAATCGGACATCGAATCAGTACAGGAAGATTACTGTACCCAGCACAGAAGCCATGCCTAGCCCAATCAGGTTTTAGAGGTCATTACGTATCACAGTAACGAAAAGGGGTTAACCTATGCTCCTCTGTTAAAGCCTCCATCGATATCACTGCCAGGCTCATCTGTCCTTTTCCCCTGCAGTGACTCAATAAGCATCTCACAGCCCTACATGTGTGTTCTGTACATTGATCGTTGTGTTGGACGCAGCTTTAAGTCCATGTTCCTTTTAACAGAGTTAAGCCATTTACATCATGCACTCCACATCTCCCAGAGCTCACATGATGATTTCAGATCACCGAACAAACAAACAAAGCAGCTCTTTCTGAAGCTAAATGTGTTCAATATCTCATGTTGTGGCAATTAATGTTTTTGCTTACTAATTCTAAATGACACAACCAAAATGTTCTCTCCTATACATAAAAATAGCAGACTTTAAATATTTCAACAGATAATTTGTCATAAAAACATGTATTTACATGTGGGCACATTTGCTGCAGTTTAGGGTTGTGTACTATAAAAAAATAGTATTTTTATGAAATTAAAAATATATACTTTTGTTTTAGAAGAGCTGTAAAATGCTTTAAATTGTTTAAGTTTAAAGTTCTACAGCAACCACATATTTATTGCATATTTTTTAAGGAAGTAGTATAGATAAGTCTTTAAATTGATTATTTTACATAAAGTATGATTCAGTAACTCTCTGTAAATCCCATGCCAGTCCTTAATACAAGCTCCCCCACCAGTGAGCTCTCGACTAATCTAAGAGGAAAAACATCCCTGATATAACCTGTGATTGGCTGGTACACCGGAAAGGAGAAGCAGCAATTGGAGTAGGCACCATGTATACTATGTTATTCCCAGTAGTAATATACGGATGTGAGAGCTGGGCCATAGTCTGAGCACCAGAGAATTGACGCCTTTGAATTGTGGTGGTGGAGAAAACTGCTTAGAGTCCCTTGGACTGCAAGAAGATCCAATCAATCAACACTACAGCAAATTAAGCCAAAACTGTTTGCTGGAAGGATTTGATCATAAGGCCATAGCGCAAACATTTTGGCCATATCATGAGAAGACAGGATTCACTAGAAAAGACTCCAATGCTGTGAAAAATGTAAGGCACATGAAGAAGTGGACGGCAGTAGTGGAGATGGATAGATGAGGTAATTGAAGCAATGAACATGAGTCAGACATGATGAAACTACAAAACAATCATATGTATTCAGTGCTTAAATGACTCACTGAAACGTCTTCATTCGTTAACAGAACTTTTTAAGCTCTAAAGAGCTTTACTTCACATTACTTTTTTTATTCAACCAGAAACCAATGATCAGCTCTGGATCTCGTCAATGAATATGATCCATTTTTGCTTTCTGAAGGTATCACCAGTTATAAATAAACTGGAAATCCAGTCTAAGATTGATCAATTTAGTTGGTATCTTTGCGTACAACTCCAAGTCTTGTCAGCCATACAGTTAAGTACAACAAGATTCTTTGCAGACAAATAGCTATCAAACACAGAGCATAATCAACCGTGTTAGGTCTGCTACATTTGACACTATGGTAAAATTATAATCTTATATACAAAAGATGTGTCTTCAAATGGTGAGAGCTGTTGATATGTAAATTACCAAATTTACAGCCTCGTCAATAACTGCGCAATCATATTATTATTATTACATTTTTAAAATACTCGGTTTTGCCTTCCAATGTTAAAATAGGACAGAGGTGCCAAATGTCTTACTTGTAGTTATTCTAGAAAAACAGATTTTCACTGTAAATAATCAACACAACTCTGCAGAAAATTGCTCCAGTGAGAGGTTGCACCCGAGGGAAAAAGAAAAATTACATTTGGATGATGTATAAATACAAACTTCTTCCTTCCTCACTGGCACCTTCCCTGATATATAGAATTTTTTTCAAGTGATAGTGGTGAGAAGAATCAATAAGATAAATGTGTATGTCCCAGTCCCCAATCACTTGTCCTAATGGCAAAATAAAGTCATCAGTACAGGGACCTCTGGATATATTTCAAGCAGGATGGCTAAACCAATTCCCCTTATGACTAGGCAGAAAGAAAGACTTGTTGGGGTCTTGTCTCTTGCATACACGGTTACTGGTTATTACATGTTTCGTGTATTTGGTCTATACAAGGCAATAATAATGATATACCTCTTTCGAATTTCTACCAAGTCATCTAAACAGTGCACATAGGAAAAGAAAAGGGGCATTTAATTCACATTATATTAACTTTTTTGTTTAGCTCTCCGAACGACAGAGGAGTACTAGACTGGCACCTACTTGTGTTTCTCCAGTTAATAATAGTATTTGCACTATATTAAACCTATGTTAACAAGAATATGCACATCTTGTGTAGTCCTAAAAAGCTGGAGCATCATTTCCCAGTAATATTGACACTCTTCTATTTACCAATTTCTAGGAAAATTATAACCCTGAGTGACCACTAGGTCAAGATCAAGTTTATAGATACTACATGTAGCATTTTAGCCTCCTGACCTGCTCTGTTGAGAAGTTACCGGTTTTCTTTTTGGTAACAGAAATTACTGGAGTTTATCATGTTTTAAATTGTGAGCAAGACCGGTCATTTTCTATATTTAGCCCCAATCACAGTAGTCTATGGGTACGGTGTTTGACAACTGAAATAAAACCTCTGAACAAGAGGCATTTCAGCTTTTCTAATAAATGGCCTCTAAAATAAGACTCTGGATTTCAAATGTGGAACACCATAAAGTAGAGAGGGAGAGGCTACCAAAGCATTGCCAGGCTTCACATTTCAGTGCAAGTTTCTAGTTAAAAATAAAATGAGAAAAGTTTTTTTTTACCAAAGATAAAAAAATATATATATATATGCATCTCTCAAATGTTTTAACTAATGCAAATAAACAAAAAAGTCCAACAATGACAGAATATGAGCCTTTGCTAAGGTGAGACATTGTCACTACTCACTCCTTTCTCTGAAATGGATTGATTTGACACAAAGAAGGTGCAGGGAAGATGACAAATAACAAAATGGGTTTGTCACAGACTCCTCAAAGCTCAAGGGGCTGGAAATGCACAGCAGTTTTCTGGTAACTCATTTATCAAACTCTTTACAAGGGATGGAGTGATAAATGCATAAAATGGACCTTTAATAATTCATGTAGTGGTGAGACGTCTTCAACATGATCTGCAATACCATGACTGAAGAAGAAATACCAAGTCTGCTTAACCCTTAAAATTATAGATCGCATCTAATTTAGAAATTATACTATAAAGTGACTTCTAATGGAACAATTTGCTCCTTTTTTTTCTTCTCCTGATTAAGTTATATAGTGAAAGGAAAGCTTGGAAATGTGGAAAGGTAACCATCCTTTTGTATGTTAAAATGGAAAAATATAAACTCCTAAATGGCCCAAAGATCACTTGACATAACCACCTCTCAACTTTTGGAGGAGTAGTCAATTATGTATGTATTTATGAAAATAAAGTCAAGGTACAGAATCCATATTTTTTAAACTTGCAGATAAACAAATATTTTAAAATAATTGTATTAAAAAGAGAAATGTATAGAACATAATAATGCAGAGGCCTCAATTCGAACTCAGGTACTCCTATTGACTACCCGTAATCTAGAATTTATCATTACAACTATTGCAATGTTTAAAATGTAACTTAAACAATTTTCAGAGTTGTGTCTCTTTAAAACACACGCATATTTGTGCATAAACTCAATTAACATTTTTTGAGGCTAAAATATCACCATATTTGAGGAAGCTCTCCATCCTCAGATGAGCGTCTTTAGAACGAAATCTGGTGCAAATTTATGCAGACAAGCTCCACTGCAAACAAAACTGCATAACCCTAGTGGGTAGAAATATCCTGAAGCAAAACAACACTAACTTAATAATTAAACTTGGCAATAACGAGGGTGCATTTAATGGATTCCTAGCTGAATGTACATACCACGGAATCCACCTTCCAAGAGAGTTGTGGCTCGTATCCTTTTCTGTCCGCACCACTCATATTCCTCAAACCGGTTTCCATTCTCATTTTCAATATCTACAGAATCATCTTCGTTCATGCAGGTTTCTCGCTACAAAGAGGCCAGAAAAAAGAAGAGTCAGCAGGTAAACATTTATTTAATTATCTCTAGTAATCTCCTTGAACACATTTGACTCCCATTTTGCTATGCACCAAATTTAGTATAAAATAAAACTAAACTATATAAAAAGAAGTATAGATAAGAAACCATGTTAGAAAGCCTAAATAATGTGAGTTAATTTGTTTATAACATTTCTCTTTCAGACAGTAATAGCTCTGCTTTATCATGTGGATTTTTAGTAAGAGTCCAATGATAGTATACACATGAATACATTGGATTAAGTTAGTGGTGACAGTTTCAAAGGTGGAACTGAAATTCTCACTAACTAGGCCTGAAAGTATAAACAAATTGTCAGTGTGCTCTATCATCAAATAGAAAAAGAAGAAGAGGTAACAAAATAATAACTAACAGGAGATGCTAAACTACTACTTAAGAAAAGGAAAAAAAAAAAGACTAAACGTAGTAAGGAAAACCAAAACTTTGGCAGTATGATAAAATGAAAGACTGTGGATCAAAGAGACTGAAAGCCACATCAGCATTGTTGTGCTACACATAACCTTTTTAATATATGCTTTGATATAGTTTGCATTTTGTAGACAACACATTCAATTAATATTTTTTTACGGATCAGCTTATGTGCTTCCATGTTTTGGTTTTGTTAGCTCATGCGCAGCTTTCAGTTAAGAAAGCGTTTGCATACAATTTGTGACAGCTGAAAATCAGAGGTTAAAAATTCCAGAGAAGGTTTCAGCCCAAGTGAATGTTAGCGAGTAGAGGTGATAGACAGGGAAGTGACAGAAGATATAGGGTGGCATGAAATGCCTCCCTGCTCCTCTACCTTAGCGAGACACAGTTCCACATGTCTACTCATCTCCTCCTCCGATCCAGAAAGTGGCCGACTGCAGAGTGGACATACCTGCCCCTCGTCTTGCTTCCTTCGTTTCATTTTTCCAATCCGTGCTGCTTGTAGAAAGAACACAAACCAAGAACATCATTATCACAATCAACAAGAACTACTGAGAAATAAAAGCCAGATTCCTTTCAAACCACACAAAGAAAAGGGTTAATGCACCAATAAAAAAAAGAGAAAGAAAGAACAAACAAACACAACCTTTACATTTATATTTTTGATATGCAATTATTTTTTATGGCATGGATCCATTGTCTTTTCTCGGCTAATAATGTTACTTTCTCTGGAGGTTGTATCCATTTAAACAAATAAGCTATATTTTTATTTATTTTAAACCACTTGCAATTTTAGATGTCATTGTAGCAATGTGTAGATAGAAACTTTCTAAACGTTCAAAGCATCCTCCCACCGCGGGAAGTTGGTTGCCAAACTAAGATTCCACAGCAGCAGAATTACACAGAAGATCCAAAATATTAGAGGTTGTATTTTTTTTGTTCAGTATATAAACATGTAGCCTATTTTAAAGCTTAAGTGACTATATTTCAAACAGTTGACTTAAAGAAAACCTTAAGAACAAACAGGAAATCTTATAAAACCTAGCCTGTTGGATGCTCCTGCAAAATGGTGCATTCAGTATATTAAACAACCAATGAGTGAAACTCAGTAGTGTTTAAACACAGAATCATCAGAGTGGCTAAATAAGTTATTGAACCAAAAGAAACACGCAAAAAATGTACACCCTAAAAAAAATGCAGCCTGCGCTACAGAAAGAAAAACAGAAAGTGAAGTTTCTATACCTAGCTAGATTTCTCACAACCTACATGAACTTTGCCTTTCACATTCAATAAGTACAAAACAAGATGGAGTGGTCCCAAAGGCAACTGGCGATTGTACAGCTGTCCTGGAGGGAAATGGCTCAAAAGAACAAGCAAGTGAGACCGCAAGATGGCTAATTAATACTGATATGTGCAATCATTTCTAATTAGCTTACTTATCCCTCACTCCCAATGCCCTGTTTTCGGATCAAACTGCATCCCCACGTTTTGCACGTTCCTCGACTAATCAAAAAATAAGAACTGAGAAACAGTGCTGGATGTGAGAAGGAAAAGGAAATGTGCTCCAGCTGTCTACAAGTAACAAAACGGCTATTTTTTTTTGCCTCAATAAAAAATGCTGGAGCTGATCTTTTATTATTATTCAAACCTTATGGCTGCAGGTGGAGAGTTCAGCGGCCATAATGTGCACATTAAGCTGGAGAAGGTCTTAACATCATTAAGCTCCAAACTTCAGGCTCTGAGCAGCTGCTACCTGTCTTTTGGTACCAGTCTAGGTGAACAATTAGACCACTGATGAAAGGTCAGGATTATTTTTCTTCTTTTTAAGTTGGCAGCAATAGATAAAAAGATAATAGGCTGCATTGCTATTGCTTTTATGGGTTTTAGGAAATTGAAACATAATAAAAATAAGTTAACAATATATACTAGCTTGGAAACTTTAAGAACAAAAAATAAAAATCAGCAAAGTAAAGGATATTATGGTTGAAATGGGTGTATGTTATCGTTAGATTATTAGACATCGCAGAGACAAACACTGGAACATGAAACATAGTATGAGGCAGGGGTCCATTATTTTAAGTTTAAAAAAGGACATTTAAAAAAAAAAATTTTTTTTAACTTTATAGGCCAAAATAAACAAAAATATGTGTTATTCCATGATCAATTTTGATTTCAAAGAACATTTTTAATGCAGAATCTGATTAACCAGTCAATCATAGTAATTAGCAATGCAAATTGGATTGTGATATTGTATTTTCTCTGTATACAAACATGTTAATATTTTCAGCTTGTAATGAACACTTTATTTGAAATACCTTTTTTGTAAGCTCTTCTACTGCCATTTGCATAGTTCTTTTTACAATTATATCTTATAGTTACAGTTGGGAGTGGAGAAATCTCAGATATGTTAAATCGTAGGACAATACTGAGATATTCTCCAACACTTCAGCCTGTAGTGTCTTTGGCCCACTGTGCCATGATTTGTTGATTTTTTTTTCTTTAAAATTACATCAATGTAATTGGGGTAAACGCAGTATATCCTAGTATTTATTAAGTGTAAAAATTTGGGGTGGGTATAATGGGCAGAAGAAATGTTATCTGTAATCAAATCTGTTTCTAGGTCTACATGTTAATAAAACAGGACAAATGTTTGAAAAAACATAAAATAGTTTAAATTAATAAACAGCCTCTCTCTCAAAAACCTCACTATGCCCTATTTAGAAGAACAACACAAAAGGGTATTAATTTGTGTCCTCCTTTATTTACTTTTTTGTTTACTTAAAGAAACAAACGAAAAAAACTGTTTATCTACATAAGAGCATTTAAATGTTCTGCTCATATCTTATTTCCTTTGACAATGGAGAATTCATTTGTTACCACAAATCAAGGCTGGACGGTGATTCTGTTTTATACAGTTCATTCTACAGAAAACAAATATAGACCTCAGAAAATAACTTCTTATTCAAATAGAAAGGTTTCATTGTGTGATACTCTATAATCATAACAGTTAGAAATGAAACATAACACAGAGGAGCCAGTGTTTTCAAACTGATATTTGTGTATCCCTCCTTGGAGGAAGTCTGGTGGTTCTCAGAAAATATGTTCAATAAACAAGGCAGTTCTAGCATTAGCTTGCCTTGTGCATATGTGCACCCAGTATATGAGCATAATGGGCTCTCCCTGATGACATGATATTTTCGTTTGCCTCCAAGAACACTGGTTTATGTGTAAGATACCTAGAATGAAAAAACACTAATGTGGAGATGGCTTATATATAAACAAAGGGTGTCTTTGTATGTATTACCTAAGGCAGTGGTGGGCCACATGTGGCCCACCACTGCTAGTAGCTAGTTCTCTGGAGTGGAGGGCATGCACCTCTCCAGCAATACACAGTCCATTATAGCTCTCTAAAAATCAGCAAATACATAATTATCTATATTACCATCACAAAGGAATTCCTTTCCTACAGAGATTTTATTATTATTTTTTTTTTTTAAATATAATTAACTTGTGGTGAGCAGAAGATTAAGAGAAGATCTCCACCATACAGGGTATACAAAAAACAAGACTAAAAATAAGTTTAACGCATTTCTTGCTCAGATTTTCCAGAAATACAGTCATTGTACTGCACTCTGAAGCAACTGGGCGGGGACATGCAAATGAGAATACAATGCATCTTACTCTTAATATTGTACTGTCATGTTAAAGACTTTGGGGCTGCATGTGAGGCAATTCAAGTGAAACAGATTACCTGACAAAGATCACTGTGCCTGTATTCCTGTCAAGGCCTCTTTTCTCTAACGTGTGGGTGCCCATACCGCTATCTCAGATGCACTGGTGATTACAACCTCTCTGCATAATGGATAAAGCTATTTAGCTTCAATGTGAAATTATAGTATTTGGGGGACTAATAAATGCATCATCTTCTGGATCACTACCTTATTGTGGTGAAGGGGCTTGTGTACCTCAATGAAGCTGTGACTCAACATGGGCAGGTCATAGCAGAGAGATCAGACAAATCATGGTCCACTGGTAAAGGAACTGGCAACCTACTCCAGTATCTTTGCCACGATAACCTTATGGATAATCACGACCAGAGAGATAACAATAGATGTGCCTGGCATGCTGTGGTCACGGAGAGTCAGACACAACTGAACCACAACAAAAATTGATGTAAAACCATATTATGCAATATGAATGTGTAAAATAAAGAAATATCCATATTTAAGTCGTAATAGCGCATACGGTGGTAAGAGTAAATGTTGATTACGTTCCGATACCGTCCTTGTGATAAAAGTTAATAAGAATGCATGCGCAAAACCAATTTAAAATTACTGGGTGCAATAATGAAAGTACAAAAAAAGATACTAAGCAGAGCATGTACAATACACATGTAATATTCATATAATCTCATGGCAGGTGCCAGGATGTGCCCTGCAGGCTCACAGATTGCTGTTATATGATGCCAGCACTCACCATTCAGTCTGGTCTGTCTATTGGCTCTCACTCGCAGGAAGGTCTAAGGGAAAAGAAAATAAAGACACAAAGTTAATATCCTGCTCAGGAAATAATAGTACACAGGTAACAGTCAGCTGATGAGGGTGAGAAGGTGGCCATTAGTATCTATCTAGTATCTATCTAACCCCAGGATTGCAGTGGATGTGCCAGGCCCTCCCCTAGCAGATGTAAACAAACCTACTTCCTCTCTGCCACTGGGCTGCATTGTTACTGAGCGGCCGCTGGGGGCGTCAGACTCGAGAAACCGCCAAAATAACCAGCCGGGGACATGCTACAAGAGGTCATGTTACGGTTTAGAGCCGGCACCCGGCCCGTACCCCAAACATCGAGCCGATGACAGCGGATTCCGACCGCTCCTCCGCAATCAAGCTTAGTTGGTAACGGGGGCCATGTTGACAACGGTCATGTGATCAAGGTCACGTAACAATGCCAGCGAATGGGAGAGTACGTCAACGTGCTCACGCTGCCAGTGTAACCATAGCAACCGCAAGGCGGCAATGCTGCCAAAGTTGACTTTTGTCTAACGGTTTCAAATAGCACAGGAATCACTAATGTGTGTGAGAGGGACAAACAGGATAAATGCACATAAATGTACACACAATAAATAAACTTTATACTGTACAATGGTTTATAGGCAAATTATAATTTCAA
>CM050170.1:186952926-187037926 GCA_027410445.1 Discoglossus pictus | reverse complement strand
AATCAAACATTTCCAAGCCTTTTATGTACTATTTTTGTGTGTGCCCTCCGTTCCATTGTGCCAGCCTCCAAACAGAAAGTACATTTGATCATTTATCACACAGAACATCTTTGTAACGTTAAGGACTCGATGGGGCACCAGCCGGGATGTGATCTTTCATGTAACAGACCCATAAAACCAACTGATCTCCAGTTGAATGCCATTAACCAACATAGATACTTATAATTGCAGGTCCTGCAAAGATTAAAACACTCCTCCCAGCTTTTTCTAAGAGCGCGACTACCGTTTTATCAAAGCACAATATAAAATAAAGAAGAAGAGCAAAAATGGCAACAAAAGAAAAAAAAAGATGTTCTTTACCAGCAGAACTCTAATCCAATATTGTTATGTGAAAAATGGTCAGCCTGGCTAAGAAGACAGTAAATTAAATGTTATGTATTAGTTTTTTGAGTGCAGTCCTGGGAAGAGCACGGCGCCCATTCATTCGGCATTCTTCCTGAACGCCATGGTGATGACCTCTGAAAAAACGCAGGGCTAAACTAATCCAGGAGATGTCAATCTCGAGGCCTCTTCTACATGTGCTTGCAGTTTAGATTAATAAACTGTCTATTTTTAAATTGTGTGGAAACCACTTCAATTCTAAATACCCAGCTAGCATGTTAAGTATCGAACAATTCATGCCAAGTCACACTTCCACTGTCTGCTAGGAAACTTAGCTTCATGTGCTTTTCCCTCTCATTTTGTGAGATGTGATAACTGGTTTTGTTTCAGCAGAAAAGCGAAGGATGGGCACAGGGGGATTTAAACCCTGTCTGTGATAATCCCACCAAATCTGAATGCATAATGGAACTTCATACTGAAAACTTAACTACAAAACCACAATCAGTAATCAAACTATGGTAACATTAAAGGGATATAGAGGATATTAAATACATATGCCTTAAAGTAAAAACTCTTTTTGCATAGAATTTGGACAAGCCAGGTCTCATTTATATCACCTATCGACACCTGTCTGTCTTTAACCAATTCCCCTTCCATTTATTATATATCTCTGCCATATGTTCAATAGCTACCACTCTCCTTCCTTTTAATGTCCATTAGTCTACTCCATCTCAGTGGATATCTCTCTTCTCTCTTTCAGTGGTTTGTCCATCTTCCCTTTCCTTGAATCTGTTCTTTCCTCCACTCCAACAACTTTTTTCATCCATTTCTATAGCTTATTCTCCCAGTCCATCCAATATCTGTCCCTATCCATCCTTTCAATTGTACTCTAACTAAACCATTCCTATGGCTTGTGTTATTCCATATATATGTCTGTCTCTTCGACCATCCTATGGATGTCTCTCCCCTTTGTTCCAATGTCTGTCTCTGTCCTTCCTTCCAATGGCTGTCTTCAAATCCTTTAAATAGCTTTTGTTTTCTTCCCAAGAATGTTTTTTTCTCTGTACACTGCCACCCCTTCCTTACTATGGCTGTCACTACTCAATTTAAATGGCTGTCTCTTCCATCTTCTTTCATTTACTATTTTTCTCCACTCATGCAATTCTGTCTCCATCATGCCAATGGATTGTCTGTCTTTTCCATCTTCCTATGACTGTCTCTCAAAGCTTTGAATGGCTATCTTTCTCCCCAGTTGCAATTCTGTCTCTTACCACCGTACCAATATCTATGCCTCCCCTCCTTACCAGTCTCTTTCCTGTTAGGAGTCTCTCTTTAACCCACTAACTAGTTATCACTGCCCTTGTAACAACAGGTCTCTTCAGGAGTCTGGCAGAGCCCCCAGAACTGTAGCCATAGTGTGGACTTGTGACTGGCCAGCTATCAGTATAAAACAATTTAGAAATATTATGAAATTAAAAATATCTGACTTTATTATCCATGGATTGCCAGATAATTTATACATGGACATGCTAATACCTCCTTTTACGAAGTTGTACACAGTATTCACATTTATCGTACATTAATACTTTAAGTCTATCTGGAAAATACAGTCATTTTTCTTCTTTACAAATTCAATTAGAAGGTCGTTGAAGTGTCAAAATGATTAAAGGAAATACTATATTCAGCCTATGCTATTTTGAACAGCTACTGTAAATAATGTCTCTTTTATTTATTTATTTTTTGAAAAAAATATAAAAAAAAGAAACAGTCTTTATTTCCTATAAGATGTGACCCAGGGTAGCTGTTACTAAATATTTACCCACCCACTTAGCCAGACTTATATCTTCTTTTTTTTTCCATCATGATTCACAGAAATCTACTATCTTGTGTTATGGATATTACCCTTAAATTATTTTGGAGACTTATACTTTACGGAGGTGATAACGAGAAGTTTTAACACCGCACCTGGCGGCAACTACCTAAAAAAAAGGTCACTGCGCTTTTTAAAACAGACCAATGGCGTAAAAAATAGCTGTTAAACGGTTTTGAAAGGGAAAAAAAGAAGGCATTAAATTACGACTTTCCCCCTGATCCGCTCATTAAAAGTGGCCTTTTGTAAGGTAAAATTATCATTGTAAGCAATAAGAGCTTGAAAAAAATAATTCACGGCTTTCTCACCCTTTAATATGATAGTAGCCACCGGCTAATTTTTCTCTTAATGGCAACTAAGCTATAAATTGTGCCCAGTGCATGCGCCCCCCTCGCCTCCCCCTCCTGACTTGGCAGTGATATCTCTGGCTTATCTCACTCTATTCTCAAACTTGTAACTTACTGCCAGTTAATCTAATATCCCAAGTTTAGCAACAGCTAAATTACTGCAGTGAACTGATTGGGTGCCTGTCAGCAGAAGTAATAGCGACTCAGAGGGGGTTCCTAATATGGTATAATGTAAAACCTCTGGGGCATAACAAATACTTTATCAACTGAATGTTAGTTTAAAATGAATTTTCCTATAGTAAAATATAAGTTTGCAAAGTTTAGCTGTCAACCATTCACTCCACCAGCACAGACTAATTTATCTTCTGTAATAAATAATAAAATAGCAAATGAGGGATAGTTACCAATAATTACTCATTACACCCCGAGTCCATTGTCTTCAGTATAATTTAGTAGACTGGGCATGTTCAGACTTATTTTTACCCTGAAAACAATAGACTCAGAGACCCAACTGGCTTATCAATACTTATAGGTGGTTTTTCACTTTAACTACGCTGCTTAAATCAAATCCCTACAAATCACAGGTAATTAAAACCAAGTGTTTCACACATGCTCAGAGTGATTGAATGAAATGAAATGCCCACTGTGTTCTCAGCTACATCCACTTGTTTCAATCACTGTAACCATGGATGTAGGAACTGGGGGGATGGGGGGGACAAACCCCCTCCAGATTTTTCTATGTTTGTATATATGTATATAGAAGCTATTTTACGGCCTGTGTATACAATACGCTGCATCCCCCCCCCCCCCCCAAAAAAAAAATTATTCTGGCTCCTACACCCCTGACTGTAACCATGTATAAAATCCCAGCGCACGATTATCAATGAGTAATAACAATTAGACTTCAATACACAGATAAAAAGTACTGTACTTGTTTTTATGTAAGTTTGCTGGATTATGAATGCATCTGCTAGAAGATAATTAGCAGTGTATGCAAACATTTTTTGCATAAAAATAAAATAAACATCTAAACACTTACATCGAAGTCAGCAAAATCTCTTCTAATTACTGACACTTGAACATTAGGGTTAACATTAGGGTTAACAGGGTTAACACCCTCCAAAACCCGGGCTAAATTAGCATAAAATGTAACATTATTTGTTTTGGCCAATCAGATTAGCTGAAACTTTTGAATTAACTCTGGGTCCCTGTTTGTGCGGTAAAGCAGCCTGGGATATGTAGTGTATCACTGATATGTGCTATGTATTGCTGCTGACATACAGCCAGGAAGGTGCAAGGAGGTTGGCTGAGCAAGGAACAGCAGGTAAATAGTGGGTTCATATTGCTCCCCTAATGCTGCATGCTGATTGGGGGGGATCAGGGGCCAGTGTAGACACCCCCTGGAGGTGACAACATAATCATTAAAGGGATTTTTAGATATTAATAAAAATAAAATATTTTATGAGATGTGCTGCATACACATAGGCTGCTTTTTGCTTATAGAGTGCAGAAATGTATTAATCCATGAAACTTGGATATTCCTTTAATATTTAGTCGATAATGTTTTTATTTTTATTATATCATATATACTGTAGCTATATATGATAATATATATATATATATATATATATATATATATATATATATTTATATATATATATATTTACTTATTTATTTATATATATATATATATATATTTTTTTATATATATATATATATATATATATATATATATATATATATATATATATATATATAGTTTTTATTATATTATATTTGGAACCTTTCTTGTGTCACTTTAGAGCACCATATTATCAGCATCCTTTTCTGAAGAACTTGAATTACCTGGCAAAATATTTCATGTATTAATACAAAATAACACTGTCTATAAGACGTCCCCTTGCGGTTAATTTGTCTGTTATATCAAGTGAGACTGAGCTTTGAAAATGGATCGTATAATAGTGTTAGAAAATTGCAGACACACACTTAAATGGACTCTGCCACCCCAAAATCAAGTTGTTTTTTGGGGTTATTCTTAAAGAGCTGAAAAAATGGCTATATGTATGTTGTTGTTGCTGTATTTATATGCAAATGAGCAACTCACTCATATTAATTAGCTGATGTGATAAGCTAATTAGGATTACCGTTTGCTTGTCTGTCTTTGTAATGGCCAAAATAAAGAGCTGCAATGTTATCTCGCAGTTAGACCCCCTCTCCCACCCTTACAAGAACACACACTGGCAGACTGAGCTGCACATTAGCATACTGAGCAGCAACAATTCTAACTATTTCAGAAATGATTTACTGTTAAGAAAAACTGTTAATACAATGTATCATTTTTAATGCTTTTTAAAAAGCCCCTTTTACCTGATTTAGTTTTAATTTATTTCTCTCACTTCCTAAGACAAACACACATGTAGATGACATACGTTTGACAATAGGCAGCGCTGCTACATATAATTGATAATTAAATCCTGTTCTAATATTTTAACTGTCGAAAAAGATTTTACTTATCATCAGTCCTAGCTGTATAAAAGAACATAATGTAAAAATGGAAACACAGTGTCTCTCTGTAAGTGCTTTAGGGTTTTAATAGTTTTAAAAATACATCATTAGCCTAAATACCACCAGATGCCTCTGACAATGAACTCGCCACAATAAAGCGAAAGTGAGAATTACCCTGCGGCGCATTTCCCTCGCAAAGAGCCCAAGAAGACTAAAAAGGGGCGCAGAATCGCTGCTTATTACATGGAAAACATTTCAATAATCTGAAACTTTTTTTTATTAAATTGTAAAGTAAGTGCTATAAACAATAAAAAATAATCCTGATGTTTTTGAAGATTTCTGTCGATCATCTTCCGCTCTTTGTCTTGCACGCTGAGATTTATTTATAAGGAGACAATGAGCTCCCAAATTGGCAGCCATGCTTAAAGGGATATGGGAGGTTACTGGATTTTACTCGGTAATTAATATACATATGTATTTATTTACTTTTATGTACTTTGTTTTATTAAGAAGTACTTAATAAGCTTTTTTTTTACTGCCTAAAGTCAGACAAATAGTCCCTGTATGGGTCTGCCCACATCCAGCCCTACAGACTCTGTAGGGCTGGATGTGCAGTGTAGTGTCCTAGCATATCAGGGACCATGTCATGTTGCAGAATGTTGGTGAGAGATGGCCACTGATTGGTTAGTACAGAGACACAGCACAGCAAATACTACAGAGCTGCATAGGGCAGACCCATACAGGGACTATTTGTTTGATTTTAGGCAGGTAAAAATAGAGCTTATACACACTTATTAATAAAAAAAATACGTAAAAGTAAATAGATGCATGCATATTATATGGTGGCACGACTGAGAAATGCGCGCCATTGCATTCGCCCGCCCGCATATGCTCCAAACAAAAGCCCGCCAGTGAAAAAGCATCTGGAACCTTCTATGTTCCTTTAATGTGTGCTTTATTGTCATTGCAGCCCTTATGTTATTGAATCCCCACCTCTTAATTAATAGGGCAATGGGGGAAATTAACCAAGCATTGTTTTACGGAAGGCTGCATTATCTATTTCCTATGGAAGCAGTTGCTGCTGCAGCCCATTTGCCCGTTATGAGATAGTTTAGTGAATCTCCCCCAATGTCTTGCTTGATAGTAAATTATTAAAGATGCATAAAACAGCAATTTTTTCAACGTATGAAATCCCCCTGCAACTGTCACTAATGTAGACACTAGGAATGAGTGCCTTATTGCAATTATTAAGAGCAATCTCCTGTAATGAATAATTTATCAGCCTCTAATAACAAATATGCAAATTGGGGCAGCGGATGAGTTAAAGATGATTGGCTTTCGCCGCTTTCCAGCTCCTCCGTGTCAATGTAACAAAAGACGCACAATCTACACACTGCGCTGGTAAGAAGACGGTCATTTCAGGCCATTAATGGCCATAGCAAAGCAAACAGGCGCAGTTTTTTTCACTATCCATCCATCACGGCTCCTGTCAGCAGAACAAATAACCCGGCGTTTATATATCTATCTGGGCTGGTTTTATTTCAGCACAAAGTGTTTCCTGTTATAGTGTTTGTGTTTTAACTCTGCAATCTAAATAGGTACTTATCTATAACATGGAGGCGATGCGGTGACATGTGCGCAGCCTGCGCGCCATCCCATACACATATAAAGTGATACTAATAGCTATTATCATTTGGGAACTGTAACCTGGAGGCAATAAAAGGCTCTACAACCACAGCTGGACCATTTGATTTCATTTATAGATTTATTTTGCTGTCCGTATGAATCTTCTACTCAATTCCTAGCCGGTGATTCCAAAACAAAGATATTTATAATTTTAGACCAAGGCAATGGGAGGATATTTTGTTTTTTCACTTTTTTTGTGGTTGATAAATTAAATGGTCGTTTGGAAAATGTTATATATATGGCATGGTCTTGAAGAATAATATAGCAGGTATAGGAGGCATATTATACTATACACCACAAATAAGTCTTAAGAATAAAGGTATCTGGCAGTCTTTGGGATCTCATCTGATTGGGCGTCTCACATCAAATCATTTTATTGAGTTTCAAAGCACATTTCTTGTGTGAACTCCACCCCCAACGCACCTATGTAGGCAGAGCGTACTAGCCAATGAGCTGTGCGGGTTTGTGTCCTAGCCAATCAGCTGTCAGTATCACACTACCTCCTAATCACCTTTGTGAGAGGGAAATAGATACATTGTTTCTGATGTCTAACTAATTTAACTTGGATTTTCTGGGGTGTTCCTTCTCAAAATCAACTGCCTGAAAACTAGAAATGTTGCAACCTTTTTGAGTATGTTTATTAATGTATATTTTAGGATTTTATCATGCAAAAGATGTTTTCATACACTACTGATTCTCCTCTATCAGTTGCAATCCATGGTTCTTCCACATACCTTTAATTCATTTAAATGTAAGTTAACACTTTATATCACTAAGTTTTAATTTTGGACTAAACAGTGCATTTAGTCCATACCTTTCCAGCAGGGGTGTAGGAGCCAGGATAATTCTGGGGAGGATACAGCTCATAGTATACACAGGCTGTAAAATCGCTTATGTATGCATACACACAAACAGAAAAATCTGGGGGGGATATGTCCGCCCCCCAACCCCCCAGTTCCTACACCAATGCTTTCCAGACATGGGGCCATATTCAATTCGAAGCCCGCAACTCAATCGCAGACAACCGAATGCCTGAGAGTGTTGCGGGCTCCTGTTCGTCCCCGACTGCGATACTATTCAATTGCTCACGGCCGCAAGTTACGGGCCCGAAGCCAAAACCGTAAACCAGGCACTGGTTCGGAGCAGTTCAGGACAGGAACATGATCAATTAAGCAAGCCCGTAACATCCCATTTCGAATCAGCCAATAGAAAACGAGACTGTCATTATTACGGCCGTAAAACATGGAGGTTACATGTCAATCAATTAGATTCGGGGGTTCGATATGCGATCAGACTCGCAAACCTGTAAATAAAGAATTATGAAAATGAATGCCAATACTGTTCTAGTCCATGTTGGGGTCCTGATATGTATTAACTCATTGACATCCAAGATCACTTTAACCTTGAAATGAAACATAAAAATAAATCTTATATACTGCCGATTTGCGGGCTTGAGACTGTTGAGCAATTAATTCTAATGTCTATCATTGCTTTCCCTGTTATTTACAGTGCAGCAGTGATTTTTTATTTGCATTTACAGTGCTACGAATAGGTGTTTAACCCCCTTGCGGGTCCTCTCGGAGGATTTTCTCCTTCTTTTGCCATTTACGGGCTTGGGGAATTGGAGCAATTAAATAGCAAAGTAGCTTGCAACCTCACTTACGGGCCTCCGGATCTCCCGAAACCTCAATTGAATGGGGCTCATGGTCGCTATCATGAGTACAGAACATGCAGCTGTTCAGATAGATACACAAATACAGGAGAAAGCTGCAGAATTGAGCTGCTAACAGATATATTTTAATCTACATGTTCCTACAATATTTTCCAGTATATTTAGCACCTGTAAATCCCTCTGATTTGTTCTTTCCTTGGCCAGGATGCCCATCCTTCCTGCCTCCACCCTGCAGCAGTACAATCATACACATGTCCTATTCCTTAAAATCACCATTGGCATATTTTAAAGAGATGCACAAACATAAGTTAATTGTATTATATATTTTAAAGATATTAAATACATTTTTAAAGTATAGCAATGCACGTGTAACTGTTTCAAGCTAGTAGTAATTATTCCAGTTAAATATCAGAAATATATATTTTTTAAAACATATATATTTACCGTACTTCACTTTTAAGATGTGTAAACCAATCCTTTTGCATACAAACCATTGACCATTTACCAAACCCTACTCTGAACACTCCAACTATCTGTCAATGAGATTGTTCTGCTCCTACATATCCAGCTTATGAAAGTAAAGAGTATCAACACACTCAAACTAGTTTGATCAATTACCTCAGCATACATGGGACAGCCCATGGACTTTTAAATAGCTTTTAAGAAAGGTGGGTGGAACTTTGCCTGCTACATATACTAAAAGTACATTTTTTAACAACGTTTTTGTTTTTCTAAAACAATATGGGCCTCATTCAATTGCGATTTGGCTAATTGAATAGGGCTCTATATAAGCACACAGCATATTTTTTTTACAGAAGTTTTTAGGTAGTGAAGACATTGCTTTTGAATAGAAGTTCACTAACTAAAAACTTCTGTAAAAAAATATGCTCTGTGCTTATATAGAGCCCTATTCAATTGGCCGAATCGCAATTGAATGAGGCCCTATGTATGCAGTTTACTTGCTGCCTGCAAGAGCCTAATATTATATTGAGAAAAACATATTTTAAATGGCCATTTTGGGTTGTTCTGTAATTAACAGAGTAGGATACTAGGAGAGCTGTCTGTTTGTATAATTATGGTCCTCTAGATATTTAGACAGATGATATCAAAATAAGGCTGTTTGAAGTCGTTAGTGAAATACTTTAAACAGAAAACAATCTTGTCTGAATAATAAAACATCAGAAGGAATACCCCAAGCTGGCTCTGTATGATGAATACATGAGAGGTTCACCCTTTCCATCCTCAGGTCACAAGCTCCTGAAGTACTCTTGAAGTTAAAGCTCTGAGGACTGGAGGGGACAGAGAAGCATACATAAAGCCTCAAGACACTACTGATCACTTTCTCCTTGGGATGACTCGATGGTCCCACTTAATCCAGGGCTTGGGACAGTTGCGGATGTTGTTAAATAAAATGGCAGCCTGCAGGCACCTGGGAATATGCTGCCTTTCTGGTTAGCGTGAGATCAACGAGCAAGCAATGTACATAGCCCAGGGGCACATATACAACGCTTGTGTCTGGATGCCTTTCTAGTGGCATTGAGTCTAAGGACGCCGTCCTTTTGTGGGATCAATGTTTGCACTCAGGAATCAGGCTGGTTATTCCTTCTAGTGCAGCATCCTATCATAATATTTAAAGGGACGTGGAACACAATCATTTTCTATCATCAATTTAACGAAGAATGTTTTAGACATGACAAACATTTCATTTATTTTCCACATGAACCAACATACAACCCCATGAGCATGTCTAGTAAGTAGAAACACATAGATCAGAATAATAATAAAGTCTTATGATTCAAGAACAGTAAAGCCTTATCTGATCTACATGCATAGATCTACTAACTGCGCATGCACATGTGCGGTATCACCCCCAACATTACATGAGATAAACTCATTAGAAGAGTGGGAAGATTTTTACTTAATTTATGTCTAAGGCATATGGAAATTACCCTGTTTTTATATTAAAATGAGATGTACTAGTAAGAGACTGCCTCTCAGAAATGTTGCTGAAAGACAATCTGTCATCGGTTAGTACATCGAGTACCACTAGAAACATTGGGCCATATTCAATTGAGGTTTCAGGAGATCCGGGAGCCCGTAAGTGAGGTTGCAAGCTCATTTGCTATTCAATTGGGGTCTCTTTGCGGGCTCCGATCGGCTTCCGACTTATGGCCTTGAAAAAATGGCAATGGTTAAACTCGGCTAAGGAAATACAGCTTTGTTAATATAGACAGGATGATTTATCCACAGCCATAGATACACAGTCCGCCATTTATTGAATCACTCCGCTTTGACTAGCCCTTCTCTGAGTTAACTAATTCTTTCAGAGCATTCAATAAAAGCATTTTTTTTTTCTGTAAAAGCAAATAAAACAAATCCAGTGTGACTGTGCTTGTCAGTGGTTGTGCTTAGTGATATGTGTCTAATGCATCTCTGCAACGGGAAGTGAGCTGTGCCTCGGACAAATGGTGCAAATCACCCAGCGATGGCACAGGGTCCAGAGAAGGAGGCTCATATGTCAGGGGACTTATTACAGAACAATTATCACTGTTTTATATTACAGTAACACTGCAGTCACAGATTTTATTTTCCTTGGCTCCAAGATCTCTGCAAATGGTGACTGCAGCCATGAAATTAAAAGGTGTTTGCTTCTGGGGAGTAGAGCTATGTAAAGTCTGGACAAGTTGTTAAAAAGTAAAGACATATTGCTATCAATAAAGATCTGCATAGTTGGAGCTATGGTATTCCCAGTAGTGACATACGGATACGAGAGCTGGACCATAAAGTAGTCTGAGCGCCGTAGAATTGACACCTTGGTGGTTTTGGAGAAAACTGAAACCGCTTGGACTGCAAGAAGATCCAATCAATCAATGCTACAGGAAATAAAGCCAAACTGTTCACTGGAAGGTTTGATCATGAGGCTAAAGCGCAAATATGTTGGCCATATCAAGAGAAGACATGATTCCCTAGTGAAGACTCTGATGCTGGGAATGATTGAAGGCACACAAAGAAGGGGACAGCAGACGTGGAGATGAATAGATGAGGTAATTGGAGCAATGAACATGAGCTTGAGGAAGTTCAGAGGGGCAGTGGCTGACAGCTGTGCTTGGCGTGCTGCTGTCTATAGGGTCACAGAGAGTCGGATATGACTGAACGCCTAAACAACAACAACACTGTATTCTCCTGTTTAATATGCTCTTTTGACAAACTACTCTTGATACTGGGTAAAATGTTTTTGGAGGACAAAAAACAGCCTTTTAATTACAGTGCCTTTTAATTTTTGTTGAATTTTGTAGATGTTTAAAGTTTGCTGTGTATGATCACCTTGCTTAAAATGCAATCAAGATAATGTAGTGCTTTAGTTTAGAATCAGAGGATTGATTGCAATTATGCACTTACATGTGACCCAGTGTCTGTCCTGTAACATGAAAGATGTGTAAATGCCACTATGTAAAATGAAATCTGATAATTAATGATTCACTGGCTATGGTAAATAATGATAGAGAATGAGCTTTGAATACCTTTTGAAAGTATTTTGTAATCCAGTGATCTATCACCTATGGTTCTAGAGGCAAATGAGGCTCAGTACTGTACTGAATATGTCCTATTTCTCATCTTGAAATGTACCAGGAATGGCCTCCCCCCGAATGAATAAAACAATTGTGATAAATGTGATAGTTTGTTTCATTTCTTCAGTGTTCTCTGCAACCCACAGCACCATTCCTCCTTAATGGTCTTGTATTATTAAACAATATAATTATCATGAATGTTAAGTAATGCATATTTTATATTTTGATCTTTCTAATATAAAATGTTCTAAGCCAATGATGCTAGACGAGACTTGTATATTTAAACTGAAATACAAATCAGGGGTTGGGGTATTTGTCATCTCATGGGTATTTTGACACTCACCTTTGGTGTGTTGGGTGCCATGACATCCTTCTGCATGGAGTGCTTACTGTAGATAAATAAAATACAGA
Source organism: Discoglossus pictus (assembly GCA_027410445.1). Taxonomy (NCBI): domain Eukaryota; kingdom Metazoa; phylum Chordata; class Amphibia; order Anura; family Alytidae; genus Discoglossus; species Discoglossus pictus. The sequence continues at coordinate 187,025,485 of CM050170.1, read as the reverse complement.
AAGTATAAGTAAAATCCTTATGACCCAATGATACAGCAAACAAGACTATGGACATAGAAATACAATACCATACTCTTTCCTACCACTTCTGCTGGAAGGCTGTTCCACGTTTCTAGTATCCTTTCAAGAATTTATCACTTTCACACATTACCTCTAAATTTTCTATCCTTCGTTTAAAAATTGTAACCACTTATTCATGAAATAGAAACACAGATTAATCCTAATAAAGCTTTACATTCTCATTACTGATTTTAAGCTACCAATTCCAGGAGCTGGTTCCATCAATCCACTACAAATTCAGTTTTCCTTTGTCTGACATCCACTAACATAGCAGCATGATCTCTTGTTACATGGTTCATGTTTTATTCTTTTTTAAATCGGTAATCTTAGTGAGGTTTTTCCATATATAATCATATTTAATCACTTTAATTTTTGTTATAAGTGTAATTATTTATTATCTATACTGATTAGTTGCATATCCTCTATGCGGTCTATAAAAACAGCAAAGCTTTCAATAAATTACATGATAATTGAATTTAATTAATCACAAGAATTAATTACGTTAAAGTACAGGATAATTGAAAAAACACAAAGTTGAAAAGAGTGATCCAACCCTTCGCCCCTTTCATTTCTGGTCCTTAAAGCTAATTCATTTATATTTCACTCCCCAAATCATCTTTCCAACGTTTAAAACTTTTAAAAAAAATTTGCTCATTATCATTTCCCATATTTTTTTAACATTCAAGTAAAAAATAAATAAGAAAATTAGAACAAGAATTATACAAAGATGAGTCAAAAAAGTAAATGTAAAAATGTCTCTGTATCAATACATTTCACCCAAAATTATTCATGTTTTTGTAACACTATACAGTGTATTTCTTCTATTTGTATTTTTTTTTTTCTTTCTTTTTTTCCGTTAAAGTGTTTTAAGTGATAGTGTACAGAGGTGGTTAATATAAGATGTGTAGAATAAAACTAGTAAAAAGGATGGAAGAAACTAACTTTTTAAATATGTCTGCTATAAATATGGGATTTCTGTGTTGGGGACAAGTATTTTTTATACAATAAAAGCCATTACTTTCCATAAGTACCTGCCATATAACGCATTTGTTACAACATTACGGAATACGATTCCTATAAGGAAGGAGATAAACCACAGGCTCAGCTGTATAACAATGTCAGATTTGTTGAAATGATCTGTTATATCTGCTTGCTCTGCTTTTAATGTTTGTAGTCTGCCAATAAACTTGTGTTGCCCCCGTCACCCGCCCTCCCGCAGCAATACGCCTGAAATTTAATAACGGTATTTCCCCCTTAAGACAGGTTAAATCTGAAACAATTACATATTAAAGCCAACGTCCCAAACAGGATTGAGCTATAATTTTTGGTTATTAAAGTAATCTTTCTGATGTAAATTCCCCGGCTAACATGCTGCAAACAGCAGAGGGATATAAATTATTTCTTCCTGATTCGATTTGTCAGACCACAAAGCACCTGCAGCGCTACAGGGTTTTGAAATATGTTCCAACCCGCGCCGGGGCTGGTAAGTACATCAGGGAGGGCGGCCGTTACCCTCGCCCCAGACAAGCTCCATGTAGCCTCCCGGCACTGATGGATGGGAGGGGTGCAGGGGGGAGGCTGTGTATTTAATAACAAAATTTGTATGCAAGCCTGCAGTCAGGGAGCTGAGGATGAGCGATCAGGAGCCAGCAAGTATTAGAAATCCCTCGCTAAACAGATGCTGACAATAGAACAAGACATATCAAATCAGATCTAGTCCGTATTAATATCCAAGCCCGCCCGCGCACATACACATACCCACACACCAGCACACACCAGGCCCCCTCTAATGCTCAGCATGAGCAATACTGGAGACATCAATACATTTTTATGAGACTTTTTTAGGAGATCAACGCATGAGAGGTGACAGAAAAAGCAATGTCGCTGTCATGTTCGCTTTGTGAGGGCACTTTAGTCCCAGATGCTGAGCAGCCGTGGCATTGGGAGAAATTGCATTTGGCTTCCTTTAATGCTCCTTGATTTGGCAGATGGCTGGGTGTTATGAAATGAGAAGGGATAGGAGGAGATGTCTTCTCCTGGGGCGATATTCCTGGCTGCCACAACCCAAGTCGGATGTAGGACCAAGCAAGGGTGCAGAGATTGCAATCTACAACTCTACACTTACGCTAAATAAGATTTTACCAGCTATTAAAGCCCACTGTATGTGGTGCCCTCCCTTGCCCAGTCTTCATAGACTTTCTTTGTTCCTCAGATATCCAGATCTCATTGACTTTGAGTGTGGTCGTTGCTTGATCCTTGCCCAAACAAGCTCCATTTTTACTTTGTAAATTTGAGAGTTTTCAGTCTTGTGTTAGGAACAAGCTCTATGTATGATAGATTTTAAGCTCAAAGTCAGGGCCCTCCATTCTTTTACAGTGTTTTAATAGTTGTACAGCGCTATGGAACAAGTTACAAATAAAGGATAATATAATTATAACACCAACATTACAGCTATATCACAACATTCAGTTAAAAGTCCACATGAAAAGTTTAAAAATAAAGTATATTTATATATTTTATATATCATTTCAATATATACATATATTTTTGGGAAATAAAGTACTATCAATGTATGAAAAGTAGAATCACCTTCAACCTTATTATGTACAATACGTCTTTGACCCTTTTATACCAGCACACTCGCTTTCAATCTTGGGCCCTCCATTCTTTTGCATTGTGTTAATATTGCTTTGTCTTGTACTTAACCCCTGTATAGCTATATGGAATATGTTAGTGCGACACGTTAAAGGATAATACTGGTGATCATTTACCTCTCCACTCTGAATATTAGCATTTGTATGTCCATGACTTTCTAAATGCACCAGCTGAGTTATGGAGGTCTATGTATAGATCATGCACAAGGCTGCTCATCCGACAAAAAACAAATGACCTGTACTACATGCTGGGGGAGGATACACATGTTTGTGTTCCTAGGCTAATTTAATTATAAATATGTGCATTTCTAAACTTATTAAGCAAGCAATAAGTTGTGATGCCAACTTCTTTTTTGCTTTGTATAGAGTTTCAAGTCACAACTGTCAGAGGTCTAGAAACTGCTTCATATCCAAACAGGCAAGGTGGAAGAGTGACAAGCAGTCTATAGGCCTCTCTATCCACTTGAAACTCTATAAAAACGGAAATATGGAAGCTAACGTATCAAATGAGATAAAAAGAATGACTGTCCCAAGCAGGTAGATCCTGGAAAATGAAATGTAAGATATCTAAATCATTGTAAACCTGTTTTCTCTGAGTGACACATTAACCCAGCTTGAGATACATTAGTACAAATTCTTTATGGATGTATTACAGAACTGAAGAATCTTTTTTGTAAATAACGGATATGAGAACCACAGGGGGCGTCCAGGAAAATCATGCACATTTTATATCGGTAAGAAGATCTCTGCATTTACGATTAAAGATATCCTATTACTTCCAACGAGAAAATGACTGGGTAAATCTGCAGTGATTCCTTCCTGAGCACACTGATAAATCCCCTTATGGCTCCTAATGTACACACATAGGAGGGTGAGGGTCTGTGACGTCCCCCTTCAATCACTCTTCAGTCTGGGCCTTGATATAATTAGCCATTTACATAGTAATAACCCCACACCCGCATATTATTCCAACGCCTGCTACATTTCCACACCCGAGTGATACATGCGTTTTAAATGATAAAATGTATACAGGAAATTAGTTACCAAATATGATGTTCACGGGCCGGCCTGACACTGATAATTAAGGTGATTTACACAGAATTATCCTTTGAAAATAAAAAACCTTGTTCAGCTTCCTAATAAAAAATTATAATTACCCACCAGCTTTTTATAACTTACCGTTTGTTTTAATCTGTTTGGGGAATTAGTATCTAGTTTATTATAAGCGGCAACTTCACCATTTTTTCTTTCCTTTTTTTAAATCTTCTTACTGGTTAATTTATTGCATGGCAGGCACGCAAGTCATTAAGAACTGACATCATATAAATGAATGTTTTTGCTTAAAAGGACACAGCAAAGGTCCCAGAAAGGAAAAACATTCAGATAAATAAATGTAGCTGGAGTTGGTTGTTTGAGTGGAAGTGTTAGATAACTGAGCTTGAAAGACAGGGATTTTAAATACTTATCACTTAAAATACATGCTTGATCCCTAATATTTAATGCAAAGCCGTTGCAATGTCTCAGAGCTGACCGAGCATGGGAGGTGAGTATATATTTAACTTTGAAGAACTAGACTTATTAGGCAAAACATGTTTTATATAAGTAAAAAAGAAACCTTCACTTTATTGCCTTTTATATTCACGAGCAAGAAGCATTGTTGAATGCAGATAAGATTCAGTTTTTTTTTCTATTGAAATGTGGCATTCCTTATTGCCAATGCTTAAAGCTGTATAATACAGAGAGTATAAGCAAAAAAGGAGTCATGGATAAAGTATTATTGGATTAAAAATATGAAAATGCATGGTGGACCAATTTACATGTCCCCACCCAGTTTCCCAGAGTGCAGTTCAATAACTATTCCTGTGAATTCTGAGCAGGAATGTGAACACAAATGTACTTTTTATTTACTGTATTTTGCATGGTGGAGGGCTTCAGTCTTTTGCCCTCCATAAGCTAAATGGTGTAGTAATTGGCCTCTCTGCCAGGCGTGTGTGACTGCCCCGGAGTGCGTGGGGGGGGGGAGCTCTGTATATTTTCATCTTGTAGGATAAGCGTTACATGAAGTGTCCGGGGCACTTTGTCTTGTCACCTCTAGTGACAGAGAGCAGCTTTCACCTCTCTTTCTCTGAATGATTAATTTGTCGTGGAGAGGGGAAAGGACAGATATCAAGGAAGGGCTGAGAGAGGATAAATCCAGAGCGTCAACACCGGGGCAGCATTTGCTAGATAATAAACAGAGTCCTCCATCATAAATTCCCTGGACCTTCTTGCACCAACTTGACAAGACTGGGATCAGATGGTCACTGAACTGGACTGATGTATGACGGTCACAAACTTATTACGGAGGTGGGAGACCTATGGAGGGGTACCATGGTATTATTATATTACATTATTATAGTCAAATTATGATCTACAAACAAATAGCTTAAAGTGACAGGGGAGGTACCAAATAATAATAATAATAAAATGTGAGCATGCCTAGTGTTTCTTTGTGCAGGTGACTATGCTAAGCCTATGTTCCAAAGTAGCACTGAACAGTAAAACAGTAAGATTGCTTTCTTTTATTATAGCCGGTTGGCAGTGCTACGGCTGGTGCAGCAGGTGCAAGGCACCGGGTCCCACAACAAGGTGGGGGCCCTTTACTACTGCCAATAAAGGAGGAATCTTAATTTAGTAGATACGAATGGTGGGTAAATACTTTATAGAAAGGTGATCTGATGACTATAGGGGTGATCTGACCATCTACATATAACTTTGCCTATTTATTGACCTCTACTGGATGGATGATACTTCTGGATCATTACCTTGTCGTGGTTAAGGGGCTTGTGCACCTCAGTGAAGCTGTGAGCTATACCATGTAGTGTCACCCAAGATGGGCAGGTCATAGCAGAGAGGTCAGACAAATCACGCTCCACAGGACAAGGAACTGGAAATCCACTCCAGTTTCTATGCCATGAAAACCTTTTGGATTTGCACAACCAGACATAATATGTGCCTGGCATGCTGCGATCCATAGGGTCACTGAGAGTCGGACACGACTAAACAACAACATGGGAATAAATCCCTGGGTAGATATTGAAATTGCAAGGGGGACCCTAAATTACTTTGCACCGAGGCCCTGCATTTACCAGCTCCTCCACTGGTTACAGCACAATACAAATAACCAGTGTAAGTGTCTCCTTCGTGTGTGTGAAGTGCTTTGTTTTTGCTCTTTAGCTCAGGGGGGGCTCCAGTGGTCCTTGAAAAGTGCAGGTTTTACTGGACGAGGCCGGCGGGATATTGCAAGTTATCCGGCCTGATCTGGCTGCTTTACAGAGGGCCTACATGAGGATTAAGTTAAGTCTCACTGAGAAGCCGCTGGAGCCTGTGCAAACTGCAGGAGTAATGACGGCTCTCCATGGAAAGCTCCGGCGTGCGGATGATCCGGGCTCTGTGTTCTCTCTCCTTATCAGGCCTGGGTACAAGTTCAAATAGGGCTTGAGATGCAAGACATGACAGCTGTCTCCTCATCTCTTCAAGGACTCCTTTCTCAAGTGTTTCTCCTATTTTGTTTTTCAGTAGTAAAAAATTAACCCTTTTACTGGCATAGGGACCAGCAATGCATTTAAAGGGCCACTCTAGTCCCATATTTACATTATGCTATTATAAAGGGAATTCATTTGTGATTTACACATTTACATTTAAATTTGTATATTTTTATAAAAGTTGATTTTTTACATGGAAAAAATATTAAATTAAACCTTTTCCCCCAAACATAGAAGCAGTCAGTGTTGCATCAATCGATGTAATTCTTTCTGTGCAGAAATGTAAGTGCCGCTGTCACACACAAAATCGTGCCAAACACTCATGGATGCCTCCATGGTCCAACTGACGCATAAAATTTTATTTTTAAAGTTATAAACTATCTTTATGACTTTTTACTAGACTTTTTTACTCTCTTAGTCAGGATAAAAGTTTTTTTTTTCATTTTTCCGTGGTCATTTAAACAGCATTGGCAGAAAAGTATCACTCACACCGCTATGTTATTGCACCGTGGCTTACAGATTTGAATCAGTTTACTGTTCTCAGGTATCATCATTTAAAGAAAAAAGAAAATGCACTGATACGTTAACAAATATCCTATTGCAGATGCAACAAAAAAAAAAAAACATCTTTCTGTGTCCATTTAACTAACTAGAACAGATAATAGTAATATACTTTTTGGAAGTAAAATAACTAATAAATGTATTTATTTATAACCAGTTCTGGGATACTCTTTAATAAAATATGCTCAATCTAATTTAATATCTGCCTTGTCAAGTGGGATGAAGGCAGTGTATATGACAGATCTTTCCTGGTATCTAGAACCTGTTATCTGTCACTACCCTAAGCTTAAACCCTAACACTAACCCTAACCATAAGAAGAAAGTGTGTTGTGGGTGGTGGGCAGAGAACAGGAAAGCTTCAGACCTTATAAAATATGTATAAAATGTATCTTTCTCTTTATCAACACTTTTTCCCTATAGTAATCAATTCTCTGAGTTTTCCTGGTATATGCCCACCATTACCCTAACCCTAACAACAAATTAGTGGGAAACATAAGTGGCAGGCAGATGAAAGGAAAGGTCGTAAAGTCTTTTTGTTTCCCAGAACAGATAACAACAAGTGGGCTATATTCACTAAACTCAGAGCTTTTTCACTTGTGAAGTGACACTTGTCACCCCGCTCGGTGATTGAAGCAACTGCTTTTTGGAAATGGAAGGTGGTGAGTTCAAATCCCACCAGTTGCTTTGTAAGGAAAGACTTCATGATCTTAATATGTCGAGCTTAGCGGGCTGAATGAAAAGTAGAGATTTGATAGGGACCTTCAAATAATTTACTAATGTTCAGGAGAGAAATATGTTCCAGAAAAAGAGAAATGCAAGAACAAGAGGTCAGGATTTGAAGTTGGATGATGGGTGGTTTATGAGTAATATGCAAAAGCACTTTAGAAGAGAGAAAGGGGGAAAATGTAATTTTTCAGTGCACTCTTGAACAAGGGTACTAAGTATAAATTTCAATAATTTTATTTTAGTAACCTTTAACACATCTAGAGTAACCAGCATTATATTTAAAAAAGTTACACCTGAGTTGATACAAAGCCCTTATTATATAGTATGAAAGTATCTGATGTACAACTACAAATGTTAACACTACCAGAAAAAGGACCCCCTTGCAAATTAATAATAATTGTTAGGTATTTCTGGTATAGAACACAACATGTTTCGCTATTCGTTAGTTATATATTTCTTGTCTCAGATGTTTCCGGAGTTAGTACTTTTAGTTTCACAAAAAGACCAAAAAAGTCTTATTATTGTTAAACAAAACAGTTACGTTGCTATAGGCGCAATAGTAACCAGATAAAGAGCGTAAATGTATATGTAAGTTTGCTGGATTATGAATGCATCTGCTAGAGGGGAATTAGTAGTGTATGCAAACATTTTGTTTGCACACAAAAAAACAAAAAAAAAAAAACATTTAAACACTTACATTGAAGTCAGGAAAATCTTTTGTAATTTCTGACACTCGAACATTAGGGTTAACACCTTCCAAACCCAGGCTAAATTGGCATCCAATTTAAAATGGTTTGTTTTGGCCAATTAGGTTAGCTGAAACTTTTGAATTAACTCTGGGTTCCTGTTTGTGGTGCAAAGCAGCCGGGGATATGTAGTGTGTCACTGATATGTGCTATGTATTGTGCTATACAGACAGGAAGCAAGCAACAGCTGGGAAATAGTGGGTTAATATTGCTCCCCTGATGCTGAATGCTGATTGGGGGGATCAGATACCTGTGTAAACATCCCCTGGAGGTGTCAACATAATCATTAGAGGGATTTTTAGATATTATTAAAAATAAAATGTTTTATGAGATGTGCTGCATATATATAGGCTGCTTTTTGCCTAAGGAGTGCAGAAATGTATCAATCCATGAAACTTTCATATCCCTTTAATGGCCTCCCCTATAGGGCGAGGCTCTTGACGCGTTTTGCTCTTCAGAGCTTTGTCAAAAGCACTTTATATAAAGGATAGTAGTGAGAAAGCACCCAATTAGTGACTATATTCCCATGTATATAACTACATTGCAGGCCCCTTTGGTAATAGAAGGGTTAGTAAATCTGCCCTGATACCACTACAGATATGAAACTGATTACATTATTATTATATTATACAGTATTATTATATTATATTGCTTTGTCTCCAAATCACCTTCCTACTTCACAGAACACAAGTTCCTAGCTCACAACTGGACGTCTCTTAACCTGGTAACCCCTTTGTGTACCACTCGCTTCTGGGTATACTCTATATGATTTTTTGCACTATGCTGTTAAATAATCTGCCTCTGGCAGCCAAAGTATTAATGATATGTTCTGAGTCCACTCATGTGTGAATTTATGTGTTGATGTGTCCACACTGTTGAGGCTTGTCACTGCAGCCCTTATTAGCTTTTATGTGTTTTCACTTAAATTATAGAGGTAAGTCCTGGCCACATCTTAAATATCCCGGCTCCTCGCCTGTTCGCTGCCTCTCTAAACGCACCCATTACCCTCAGCAACACGATCCACAGAGGAAGGGAGGGTAGACGGGGTCGCCAGCAGAAATCCAACGAAATTTATCATGAGCCCAATTATAATGTTAATTGGCAAGTCCCTGGAATCAATTAATTCGCAAATTTTTTCAATTAAAAATTGATATAAATCATAAAGAAGTTATTAAGGAAAGGCCAAAGCAGTCAACTTTTTTTTTTTGTAGGCATCTGAATTTTGCGGGGGAAAAATGCAGAATTGCCAGGGTCTAACGCCCTTGAGTGTCTTTGCTGAAGAGGGGGTTGTCATCAGCAGGACTGGACTGAAGGCAGATAAAAAAATATCGAGCGGTCGGACGCACTGCCTCTCCTTTATTGATCAAGTGGGAATTTAACTTGCTGTGCATATCCACAGTGTCAGCAAGTGCCAAGGGGCATTTTAGAAGCAGTCAGCTTGCAGGTGTCACTTTGACATGAAAGGGGAGGGAGGAAATGAAAGGATATCAGGGGGAGCATGCTAAAAATGAGAGTACAGGGGAAACAAGTGCATACTAGAGAGAGCATGCTAAAAATGAGAGTACAGGGGAAACAAGTGCATACTGGAGAGAGCATGCTAAAAATGAGAGTACAGGGGAAACAAGTGCATACTAGAGAGAGCATGCTAAAAATGAGAGTACTGGGGAAACAAGTGCATACTGGAGAGAGCATGCTAAAAATGAGAGTACAGGGGAAACAAGTGCACACTGGAGAGAGCATGCTAAAAATGAGAGTACTGGGGAAACAAGTGCATACTGGAGAGAGCATGCTAAAAATGAGAGTACTGGGGAAACAAGTGCATACTGGAGAGAGCATGCTAAAATGAGAGCGGGGGGGGGGGGGGGTGCACATGGAGAGAGCATGCTAAAATGAGAGCAGAGGGGGGGGGTGCACATGGAGAGAGCATGCTAAAATGAGGGTGGGGGAGTGCACACGGAGAGAGCATGCTAAAATGAGAGCAGAGGGGGGGAGTGCACATGGAGAGAGCATGCTAAAATGAGAGTGGGGGGAGTGCACACGGAGAGAGCATGCTAAAATGAGAGGGGGGGAGTGCACACGGAGAGAGCATGCTAAAATGAGAGCGGGGGAGTGCACATGGAGAGAGCATGCTAAAATGAGAGCAGAGGGGGGAAGTGCACATGGAGAGAGCATGCTAAAATGAGAGTGGGGGGAGTGCACACGGAGAGAGCATGCTAAAATGAGAGCAGAAAGGGGGGAGTGCACATGGAGAGAGCATGCTAAAGATGAGAGTGGGGGGGGGACAGTGCATTTGGAGAGAGCATGCTAAAATGAGAGCAGAGGGGGGAAGTGCATATGGAGAGAGCATACTAAAGATGAGAGTGGGGGGAGCGTGCATATGGAGAGAGCATGACAAAGATGAGAGTGGGGGGAGTGCATATCGAGAGAGCATGCTAAAATGAAAGAAGAGGGGTAAAAAGTGTATATGGAGAGAGCATGCTAAAGATGAGAGTGGGGGGAAAGCACATATGGAGAGAGCATGCTAAAGATGAGAGTAGGGGGAAGTGCATATGGAGAGAGCATGCTAAAGATGAGAGTGGGGGGAAAGCACATATGGAGAGAGCATGCTAAAATGAAAGCAGAGGGGGGGAAAGTGCATAAGGAGAGAGCATGCAAAGATGAGATTAGGGGGGAAAAGTGCATATGGAGAGAGCATGCTAAAGATGAAAGAAGAAGGCACTCCTGGATATCATGCAGATTATGCTAAAATTGAGAGTAGCAGGGAAAATAAATAGATAAAAAAGAAAGCTAAATGGAGTTTAGGGAAAATAAATGGATTTCAGAGGGAGTGAAAAAGGAGATGATAGGAAATAAATGGAAATCAGGGAGCACGTTACGAAAAGTGAAGATGGGAATAAATGAATATCATGTGGCACGTGCCAAAAACAGAGCAGAGGGGAACAAACGGACATCATGTGGCACATGCCAAAAACAGAGCAGAGGGGAACAAACGGACATCATGTGGCACATGCCAAAAACAGAGCAGAGGGGAACAAACGGACATCATGTGGCACACGCCAAAAACAGAGCAGAGGGGAACAAACGGACATCGTGTGGCACATGCCAAAAACAGAGCAGAGGGGAACAAACGGACATCATGTGGCACATGCCAAAAACAGAGCAGAGGGGAACAAACGGACATCATGTGGCACATGCCAAAAACAGAGCAGAGGGGAACAAACGGACATCATGTGGCACATGTCAAAAACAGAGCAGAGGGGAACAAACGGACATCATGTGGCACATGCCAAAAACAGAGCAGAGGGGAACAAACGGACATCATGTGGCACACGCCAAAAACAGAGCAGATGGGAACAAACGGACATCATGTGGCACATGCCAAAAACAGAGCAGAGGGGAACAAACTGACATCATGTGGCACACGCCAAAAACAGAGCAGAGGGGAACAAACGGACATCATGTGGCACATGCCAAAAACAGAGCAGAGGGGAACAAACGGACATCATGTGGCACATGCCAAAAACAGAGCAGAGGGGAACAAACGGACATCATGTGGCACATGCTAAAAACAGAGCAGAGGGGAACAAATGGATATCAGAGGGTGCCGGGTAAAAAGTAGAGTTATAGGGAAAAGATAAAAAAAAGAAAAGAGGGAGCATGCCAACCAATTTTCTATAGTAAATCATTCTAGAGATATACACCTTCACGGATGTACCTAAAAAGACTAACTTGTGGTAAAATGGGCTTAATTAATGTAGGGGACCAACTAAATGCTAATGATAATCTAAGTATCACTTGCCTCTCCAGCGGGGCATCACCCCAAGTAGACCTCCGGAGAACACTGAAGTGGCCCACATACCTATCCAATTATGGGCATTATTTTAAGTAGAGTGGTGCTATCTACTTAATATTTTTCTTGGATTTACCATGAGACTTTTTGATAGGCTGCCAAATAATTTCAGGGAAAGAGAATGTTAAAGGATTAATTATTATGTACCCATGATTGGTTTTATTGTTTCCACATAACTCCACAAGGTGGCACCATTCCATGTGTTCTATTATAAGTCTGGCTATATCAGCAAATTGTTTAATTAAGTTATCAAATTCTACTACAAGTGACTAATATAGGGCCAAAGTCACTAAGGTTTGCAGAGGCTGTGATCTGGCGGAGGTGCCTGTGTTTTATGAAGAAGTGAACATCTTAAAATCCTCTTCCCAATATCGACACAGAAGTGATGGACGGTAAAGACTATATGACAGTGTAGTCTGTCCATTCTGGTTAAAAAAAACTTGTCTTAAAGAAACCTCAGTATATAAATATAAATATATATATATATATATATATATATATATATATATATATAAATAAATAATCTCAGTATTATATTTATTGCAGGCAAGCCTATATTCCTTGAGTATTGACTTATCTATTATCCTTTGTGGAGAAAAACAGATTGTGGCCCATTCACAGCCTTGGTGAATCTTAGTGAATCTGCACCAAATTCCTGGACTGTGGAAGTAACAGTCAGAAAGTGATAAACATTTTTCTCTGGAATGTGGTGTAAAATTAGTAAAAAAAAAGACAATATATTTTTATTTAAAAATACCTCTTAAATATATAAGCTTATATTTTTGTTTTGTATTCAAGTTTCAGTATAAAAATATTTAATGGTTCTGATGACATTAACAGGTATAACAAAATATCAATTATTGAGATAAGATGAGATAAGACGTGTGATATCACAAAGACAATAGGAGGTCAGAGTTCACAAACACTAAAGAGACACAATGGAGTTCTAAATATGGTCAAATGTAAAATTGTGGGTAATAACAAGCAGTTTATCAATTGAAAGTTATTTATAAATTTGTGTCACAGTAAAATTACATTGACGTCTAATTTTTACATGTCAGTCAGACTTTCTGATCCACCCACACAGCTTGGGCTTTTATCTATATGGGGTTACTAAATATCCCTCGGGGTCTGCATGCATTGTTTTGTACTTATATAGCATTTGCTAAGAAGAGACTGAGCATGTGCAAACCAATTGCCTAATTACATAATGGGGTCTGCATTTGCTGAAGAAAGAGAGAGTTGAGCATATAGAGCAATGTTAGGAGAGGTAAAGAAGGCAAAATGAAAAATATTGGGGGTGGGCCTGTGAGAAAGGGAGAGAGTCTATTTCAAGGGAAGAAATTTGAAAAGAGAGATTACTAGAAGAGGGGGACAAGCACAGCAAGAGCAAGTGAGACAGTTAGGCGAGCTAGAGAGACAGTCAAGGAAAGGAAGAGAGAGACAAAAATGCAGAATAGAGAAAGATAATGAAAGGGTAAAGTGGAGAGATCGTCACAAGGTAATGAAGGCAGAGACAGCAAGATCAAGGAGAAGAGAGGAAGACAGGACAATCGAAGCGAGGAATTCAAGTTAAGATGAAAGAAAATACTAGTTGAAGGAAAAGAGTCAGCAACAGAAATTAAGAGAGAGACAGTCACAAGAAAGGTGACAGGCATTAAGGGAGTGAGCAGAGACACGGGAAATAGTAATTAAAGGAAGGTAGGATGTGATCGGAAAGGGATAAAGAGACAGACTTAGAAGAAGGAAAAGGAGGAAAGAGACAACCACTTGAAGGAGGAAAGAGATGGTTATGGAAGGAGAAAAGAAGCACCCATAGGAGGAGAAGGAGCCATGAGGTGAGAGACAGTCTTGGGAGGTGGAGAGCCAGGTTAAGAGACAGCCAGGCAAAGGGAGGGGAAGATAGCTTGGTGAGGAGAGAGAGAAAGCAATGAAAAATAGGAAAGCGACAGCCTGAGAAAGGGTAAGAGTAAAGAGACAGGTAGTATAATTGAATTACTTGGATGTACCTAAATATTAACACTCTCTCTGCCAACGGGGGCCTGCAAAACACAGGAAGTGACTAAGACATAAGCACACAGGATAAATTTGTGCCACCGAGACTGACCCAGCCAGAGAGATGTGCACTGTCTTCCTCCTCGTGCCGGGGGCCTGGAGATTCATTGCCTGGATGTACAGAGCCAAGTGCTTTCTCGCTGGCTCCATCAGGCCCAGGTGCTTCCTCTGCCACTCAGCGATGGGGAGGCAGAGCGGACTCTGTGCCAAAAAACTGAGGCAGCACTTTCCGCTTACAGCTTGGCGGCTGACATGTGCAGGAGAGAGAAAGGAGGGAAGGGGGAAATAAATAGCCTGAGGGAAATGAGGGCACAAGATTTAGCTGTTAAATGGGATCATCCAAATGTGTCTTTCTGTGCTTTTAATAGCTCTGAACACACCCGCTAGGTGGAATTAGAGAGAGAACTCAAGGAGTGAACAAGATCTAGGAAAGTAGCACAGACACCTTTGGTCCCATATTACTGTCCAAAACTAGACTGCAAGCTCTTTGGGCTAGGAACATACAATGTGAATTTTAAAACTTGATAGCCAAGAAATTGTCCTTAATATTATTAATTTTATATTAAATGGCCACTGCAGCCAATCTTTTATACAGTATTTAATTAACTAAGCTTTGTGACGGGCAAGACAATTTTAGAAAGCAAAAAATAAACACAACTTTCATATGAAATTATTCTTTATTTCTCAGCTTTCTGAGGAGTCATTCTAAAGTCATCATGAAAGCATTGTCAGTTTCTGCTGCCACATTCCCATACTTATAGCAGCTTTCTCTGCTCCTACCACAGGAAGTTGATAGGCAGTAACCAAAATGGTACATGCCACTCGAGAATAATTGAATAAATAAAATGTAATAAGTTACAGGCTGTATGATATATATATTCTCAAGTGTAATTGTACAAAAGAGGATATTTTAAATATATGTCCTCAGTCGTCTTTTGAATAACTGTATTTCCCATATACCATTTTACGATTTAACTTCACAAAGTCAAAATGTTTAAAAAAAAAAAAAATACTCAAATAACTAAAATGTATTAATATTAGAACGTTTACACATAAACAATATGTGAGTGTCTATTGTAAAATAAACACCTAACACGAAAGGGTTAAAGCATTTAAAAAAAAAAAGAAAGGCTGTGTTTCAATTTTTTTTTTTTTTTTTCAATTTACATTTTTCGCTTAAAGTGAAAAGCTGGGAGGAAAATAATACAATTGGTGACATATCCTAGCAGGGAGCAGCAGGACGTGTTAAGCACTTCAGAATCTCATATATTCACTCGGCCCCTGGCAAAGACATCTGCCTAATGTTAGCGTTTAAATATCCTTTTCCATTTTACATGCATTCAAGTCTCATTTGAAGGAAATGAAACGGTATTATTAAGGGGAGATTTTGCACAAATGGCCTGAATTTGACATGTCAGGTTCAATGAGGCTGTTACATATGTAACACGGAGAGGGGCTCAGAGGCGACAAACCTCTTCCGAGAGAAAGTCTCTGATTCTGAAATTAAATTTGCATGCAGCGTACCAGAGCTCCATCTCTACCTCCCCCACCGCCCCCCCTGCAGGGACTGTCAGGAGCTCAGGAGAGTTTGGGTGGCATATATCTTACAGGGAGGCAGGATGCACCCCTTCCATGCCAACAAGGAGACAGGCTGCACCCCCTCCATGCCAACAAGGAGGCAGGATGCAACTCCTCCATGCCAACAAGGAGGCAGGATGCCCCTTTCCATGCCAACAAGGAGGCAGGATGCAACCCCTCCATGCCAACAAGGAGGCCGGATGCCCCTTTCCATGCCAACAAGGAGGCAGGATGCCCCCCTTCCATGCCAACAAGTAGGCAGAATGCAACCCCTCCATGCCAACAAGGAGACAGGATGCACTCCCTCCATGCCAACAAGGAGGCAGGCTGCACCACCTCCATGCCAACAAGGAGGCAGGATGCCCCCCCTCCATGCCAACAAGTAGGCAGGATGCAACCCCTCCATGCCAACATGGAGGGAGGCTCCACCCCCTCCATGCCAACAAGGAGGCAGGCTGCCCCGCTTCCATGCCAACAAGTAGGCAGGAGGCAACCCCTCCATGCCAACATGGAGGGAGGCTGCACCCACTCCATGCCAAAAAGGAGGCAGGATGCCCCCCTTCCATGCCAGAGGGGTGCTAGGTAAAGCCTTGGTTATGCATACAGCTGATAAAGGCGTAAAGTGGCATTTCTAATGTCTTAAATTCTTTGCCAAAAACTTGAGTTGGATATTTATTTCATCTAATACTTATCTATTTAATATCTTAATAATTATCTATTTACTATCTATATCAATATCTATACCCAATCTGTCTATACAGTAATTATCTAGCTAATGTAACTGTCTATGAAGTATCTATCTATCTATCTATCTATCTATCATATATATTTCACTGAACACTTATCTATTTAATATATATACCCAGACTGTCTATAAAGTAATTATCTAGCTATTATCTATGATGTCTATCTATCTATCAATCTATCGATCTTTCTATTTATCTATCTATCTAGAAAAGACTCATCATTAGTACCTATATGTACATTAAATATATATGTAACCTATTCGTATTAATAACACATATATATATATATAATTATTGCCCTCCACTTTTTGCCATGTTTTATATTGTATTTTTTTCTTTATACCTAACCCATGTACAGCTCTACGGAATATGTTGGCATGCTACAAAAAAATAATAATAATAATATAATGCATGTACAAATGTAATCTTACTGGCTCACATGCATCCAGCTCCCACCGACCTACTATTTCACTTAAACCTTTTCAGTCATTCCTCACCTTTTTGTTATTTCGTTTAAATATGTGTGTGTTTTAGCACTAAGTGGTGTTACAGAGACATTATCATATACATTTGTGCCGGCACATGACGTACATATACTCTTTATAGAGTAGACTGCTTTATATTTGGGTGCAGGAGGTACTGGAGCAGTGCATATTTGTGTGCCGGTACATGATGTACATATACTCTGTATTTGGGTGCAGGAGGTACAGGAGCAGTGCATATTTGTGCCGGCACATGATGTACATATACTCTGTATTTGGGTGCAGGAGGTGCTGGAGCAGTGCATATTTGTGCCGGTACATGATGTACATATACTCTGTATTTGGGTGCAGGAGGTACAGGAGCAGTGCATATTTGTGTGCCGGTACATGATGTACATATACTCTGTATTTGGGTGCAGGAGGTACAGGAGCAGTGCATACTTGTGCCGGCACATGATGTACATATACTCTGTGTTTGGGTGCAGGAGGTACAGGAGCAGTGCATATTTGTGTGCCGGTACATGATGTACATATACTCTGTATTTGGGTGCAGGAGGTACAGGAGCAGTGCATATTTGTGTGCCGGCACATGATGTACATATACTCTGTATTTGGGTGCAGGTGGTACTGGAGCAGTGCATATTTGTGCCGGCACATGATGTACATATACTCTGTATTTGGGTGCAGGAGGTACAGGAGCAGTGCATATTTGTGTGCCGGCACATGATGTACATATACTCTGTATTTGGGTGCAGGAGGTACAGGAGCAGTGCATACTTGTGCCGGCACATGATGTACATATACTCTGTGTTTGGGTGCAGGAGGTACAGGAGCAGTGCATATTTGTGTGCCGGTACATGATGTACATATACTCTGTATTTGGGTGCAGGAGGTACAGGAGCAGTGCATATTTGTGTGCCGGCACATGATGTACATATACTCTGTATTTGGGTGCAGGAGGTACAGGAGCAGTGCATACTTGTGCCGGCACATGATGTACATATACTCTGTGTTTGGGTGCAGGAGGTACAGGAGCAGTGCATATTTGTGTGCCGGTACATGATGTACATATACTCTGTATTTGGGTGCAGGAGGTACAGGAGCAGTGCATATTTGTGTGCCGGCACATGATGTACATATACTCTGTATTTGGGTGCGGGAGGTACTGGAGCAGTGCATATTTGTGCCGGTACATGATGTACATATACTCTGTATTTGGGTGCAGGAGGTACTGGAGCAGTGCATATTTGTGTGCCGGTACATGATGTACATATACTCTGTATTTGGGTGCAGGAGGTACTGGAGCAGTGCATATTTGTGTGCCGGCACATGATGTACATATACTCTGTGTTTGGGTGCAGGAGGTACAGGAGCAGTGCATATTTGTGTGCCGGTACATGATGTACATATACTCTGTATTTGGGTGCAGGAGGTACAGGAGCAGTGCATATTTGTGTGCCGGCACATGATGTACATATACTCTGTATTTGGGTGCAGGTGGTACTGGAGCAGTGCATATTTGTGCCGGTACATGATGTACATATACTCTGTATTTGGGTGCAGGAGGTACTGGAGCAGTGCATATTTGTGCACGCACATGATGTACATATACTCTGTATTTGGGTGCAGGTGGTACTGGAGCAGTGCATATTTGTGCCAGGACATGATGTACATATACTCTGTATTTGGGTGCAGGAGGTACAGGAGCAGTGCATACTTGTGCCGGCACATTATGTACATATACTCTGTGTTTGGGTGCAGGTGGTACTGGAGCAGTGCATATTTGTGCCGGCACATTATGTACATATACTCTGTGTTTGGGTGCAGGAGGTACAGGAGCAGTGCATACTTGTGCAGGCACATGATGTACATATACTCTGTATTTGGGTGCAGGTGGTACTGGAGCAGTGCATATTTGTGCCGGCACATGATGTACATATACTCTGTATTTGGGTGCAGGTGGTACTGGAGCAGTGCATATTTGTGCCGGCACATGATGTACATATACTCTGTATTTGGGTGCAGGTGGTACTGGAGCAGTGCATACTTGTGCCGGCACATGATGTACATATACTCTGGATTTGGGTGCAGGAGGTACAGGAGCAGTGCATATTTGTGCCGGCACATGATGTACATATACTCTGTATTTGGGTGCAGGAGGTACTGGAGCAGTGCATACTTGTGCCGGCACATGATGTACATATACTCTGTATTTGGGTGCAGAGGATACTAGAGCAGTGCATACTTGTGCCGGCACATGATGTACATATACTCTGTATTTGGGTGCAGAGGATACTAGAGCAGTGCATACTTGTGCCGGCACATGATGTACATATACTCTGTATTTGGGTGCGGGAGGTACAGGAGCAGTGCATACTTGTGCCGGCACATGATGTACATATACTCTGTATTTGGGTGCAGAGGATACTAGAGCAGTGCATACTTGTGCCGGCACATGATGTACATATACTCTGTATTTGGGTGCAGAGGATACTAGAGCAGTGCATATTTGTGCCGGCACATGATGTACATATACTCTGTATTTGGGTGCAGGAAGTACTGGAGCAGTGCATATTTGTGCCGGCACATGATGTACATATACTCTGTATTTGGGTGCAGGTGGTACTGGAGCAGTGCATATTTGTGCCGGCACATGATGTACATATACTCTGTATTTGGGTGCAGGAGGTACAGGAGCAGTGCATACTTGTGCCGGCACACAATGTACATATACTCTGTATTTGGGTGCAGGAGGTACTGGAGCAGTGCATATTTGTGCCGGCACATGATGTACATATACTCTGTATTTGGGTGCGGGAGGTACTGGAGCAGTGCATACTTGTGCAGGCACATGATGTACATATACTCTGTATTTGGGTGCGGGAGGTACTGGAGCAGTGCATATTTGTGCCGGCACATGATGTACATATACTCTGTATTTGGGTGCAGGAGGTACAGGAGCAGTGCATACTTGTGCCGGCACATGATGTACATATACTCTGTATTTGGGTGCAGGAGGTACAGGAGCAGTGCATACTTGTGCCGGCACATGATGTACATATACTCTGTATTTGGGTGCAGGAGGTACAGGAGCAGTGCATACTTGTGCAGGCACATGATGTACATATACTCTGTATTTGGGTGCAGGAGGTACTGGAGCAGTGCATATTTGTGCAGGCACATGATGTACATATACTCTGTATTTGGGTGCAGGAGGTACTGGAGCAGTGTATATTTGTGCCGGCACATGATGTACATATACTCTGTATTTGGGTACAGAGGATACCAGAGCAGTGCATATTTGTGCCGGCACATGATGTACATATACTCTGTATTTGGGTGCAGGAGGTACTGGAGCAGTGTATATTTGTGCCGGCACATGATGTACATATACTCTGTATTTGGGTGCAGGAGGTACTGGAGCAGTGTATATTTGTGCCGGCACATGATGTACATATACTCTGTATTTGGGTGCAGGAGGTACAGGAGCAGTGCATATTTGTGCCGGCACATGATGTACATATACTCTGTATTTGGGTGCAGGAGGTACTGGAGCAGTGCATATTTGTGCCGGCACATGATGTACATATACTCTGTATTTGGGTGCAGGAGGTACTGGAGCAGTGTTTGGAGCCCAGCTGATCCAGGTCCTGGGTGCTCTGTTATAGACACACTGTGTGAAAGTGACTGAGCGCCCTGCCCTTTGCTGCAGATTAGCTCCAATTGCCTCCATGCATGGAATAGATTGAATGTTATCTATCATGGAGAAGCCCAGGTCGTTATTTAATAATTAATAGAGACCTCTTATTCTTCTCTGGCTCGGTGAAGGGCTGATGGCAGCCGGGCCGGCCGCTGAGAGAGCGCCTGTCTCTCGCCTCTTTAACTGCTGTGGTTAGTTAAAGATATAGCCCCATCCTTTTTCATTTGTCAGGTGGGTCACAATAGGAGGATGTCAAGCTTTATGATTTAGGGTTTCCTTCTGTTTCCCATTAAACCCCAGGCTCCCATCACCCTCCCTCCCTAGGCTGCTACCTTGCTGTCCCTCCTCACTGTCTCCCTCCTTGCCCCTCACTTCCTTGATGGGTTTCTGTCGGCGCTAATTGCTTCTCTTCATTTATACCGGTGCGCTAATTTGCAGAGGCTCTTTATTAGGTTGGATGAGACCCAAATTACGCCATCAATTACACACACTCTGTCTGAAACACTCATACTAGGTGTCAGAGGGAAAAAAAATGAAAGAAGGGTATTTTCCATAAACTCAGACCCCAAACTTATGAAATTGGTATATAGATTTAACAGTGAATGTGAAAAAACATACTTATGACATCACCGCTGGATAAGGTAGATCATAAAGGTAAAAATAGAGCAATTCTAAAGCAAAAAAAAGTTTTGGCATGCACAAACCTGTATCGGGGTACTTTTAAAATGTTATTTCTTACTTGCATTGTATTATAAAAGTATGAATAATCTAAAACTGTAAAAGTTTGGATAAAAAATGGCTACTTGGGAGAAAAAACAAATCCACCCACCTATCTACAATATGTCGGAAGTGGGGTGTAATAAAGGGTAGGGTGGACTGGTAATCCTAGAAACAATAATAGTAAAAAAAGATTAAGCTTTATATACCTCTAAGGCTCTCCCTCCAATGTGCAGGGGAGACACAGGCCAGGGTTTCATCCTGACATTTTGCAAAATCAAGGGACCTTTGTACCCACCATACCATATATAGTATCTGGTCATATTGTATAAGCTCACATTCCTAACCTATGTTTTATCTGGTAAGAGTAAATATATATATATATATATATATATATATATATATATATATATATGTATATATATATATAGTGCAACGCCTCATCCTTCATCATGCTGCTGGGTTAAGTAAACAACTCCTCATCCCTTTATATTCAAGTTAATGGAGATGGGCATTAATATTCACAAGGTCCTTACCCAATGTTTAGCTGCATGAGTTTGTCCAGTTCCTGTTCCATATGCTCTTGCAGTTCTCCGGGGCGCAGAAGGACCTGGCATATCGGGCAGATTGGCGCTTGGCTGTCAAACAGCGCAATCTTCTTTTTGCCTGCATGTAAAAAAAAGACACATATCATTATTGCTATACTCATAAATAATAAAAAGCACAGCACTCCTGCAACTCAGAGTAAGATTTTTTTTAAAAACATATTAATATTAGGCGTTAGTTTTTCTTTTGTTTGCATTAGGAAAAATTAAATTGTCTAAAAGATGTTCACCCACATTTTCTCTTTATCATTATATTTTATAAAATCTCTATTTCTAAGTATGCTGTATGAAAAATGTAAATATTCCATGGACAGAGAGAACAATACAAAGATGGCAGAGGTGCCACACACGGCCTGTATTTCCACCCCAGAGTTGGCTGCATGTATCTTATGAACAGGCACACAGTAATTTGTAATGCAATGTGCTATAAAAATGCAAATAGATAGTAATTAAGATGTGGATGCTAAAACAACACTGCTCTAATTGCTACCCACGTGGTGGGCTGACACAGCAAAACTGCAGAGACAAGACATGAGCCTGACTGAAGCAAGCAAATATATAATGTACAAATCTGGGCTGGAAGAGCATTCTGCAATATGTGGCATGTTATTTCAGCACTCAAGTTATATAAAGAATGGGGTGATTATTATTATGAGCCATTGCATCTTTATCAACACGTATCATAAACCTGGCAGTAAAATATTTAATAAGCTCCAACTTCTTAAGACAGGAACGTCAATCTTTTGTATGTGGATGTTTGTGTTTTGGGATATATTAAGTGCAGCAAATCAGAAGCTGCACAACCAGTTTATATAGAGTCATGCTACAGCCAGGCCAGAATATCAGGATATTCCTGTAAACGTAGGTACATAATCCCAAATCATTGGTGATGGCTAGAGGTAGCTCGCCCTGATCTAGAGGATGACATGGTGTGAATGGCTTCCCCATATATCTCGCTGATGTGTCCAGATGTGACAATTATAAGAGAGAGCGCCTAAAATATTCAAAAGCTGCTTTTGCTCAGCAATTAAAATTGAATATTCTAACTTTTTACAAACTTTCATGAAAAAACACATTGTTTATGTTTAAATTGTGTTCTTGTATGATAGAAAATTGTTGCATTCAGTGTAAAAAACTCACATGGTTGTGACATATGTAAGAAACCAGCATTAGTAGCTGTGTAAGGCATGAGCCCCCCTTTTGGATCACTATCTTGTCGTGGTGAAGAGGCTTGTGTACCTCAGTGAAGCTGTGGAATATACCATGTAGGGTCACCCAAGATGGGCAAGTCATAGCAGAGAGGTCAGACAAATTGCGGTCCAGTGGAGAAGGAGCTGGCAACGCACTCCATCTTTACCAAGAAAACCATATGGATAAGCACACCCAGAAACACAGACATGTGTGCCTGGCATGCTGCATTCCATGTGGTTACCGAGAGTTGGACATGACTGAAGCACTGGACAACAACAACAAGGCATGAGGATAACATCTGTGTCATGGGAGATTCCTGCTACTGTGACGGGATGAGGCTTACTCTTCTATTGAGTTCTATTGTCTAGTAAATATGTAAACTGACAGCCTTTCTGAATAGAGATCTTGTATTTCCAAGGTCCCTCATATGTTTTTCCAGATTTCTAATCCTGTTAGGAACAAAGGCTAAATACCCGCTGTCATTTAAGGAAAACTGAATACATTACTTACACATTAAAGGCTGTATTTATTTATTTTAAATGTTGTATATCATTTTGCACATTATAATACTCTAAATAAGACACTTGAGTGTTCCTTATGTAAAGTTCACCTGATCAGACTGAATACTGAGGAAATAGCTGAGATTCCCGCACTATAGCCATGAACTGGAGAACATCTCCTTCTGGAATGCTGGCCCAGAACACTATTTCCGAGTTCCATTCCAAGGTGTGCAGAAATAGCTGTGCTCCATCAGGCGGGGGCTTACCCCTCAGTCACCGGCGGACAGGAATAGCCCAGAGAGGTTCCAGCAAGTGCTATATTTAGCTGACAATAAGGTCGCATGGCTGGGCCTTTCCTAAATAAACAAGCAGCATTTAAAAGGAGCGGATATCCTGCTCCAAGTCTGGGCTCTGTGCTCAAAGGACACGGTGTAAGACAAGAAGGCTCTGCCAACTGACTCGAAATCTAAGCGAGCTTGACACCATGCATGGACACTGACAGCCCATAAGCATTGCGCCGTCTGTTTAATCTGCTCATTTGTTTCTGTTTACAGCATACACAGCATGCCACTACATCTCAGGGATTATTATCTATGTCAGATCCTCTGGAGGATCCTCCTGTGTTTTTCCTCACACATTCTCACAAGATGATCTGTTTAGAGAAGATGCACATTCTGAGACATCTTAATGTGTACCAAAGCAATGAAAAAAATGTTCTTTTTGATTTTCTGTATCATTATAAAGTATAAATAATGGTGCAAGACTGATACTGCTTTATGATTGTTACATTGTTGATATGATAAGTTATTATATTGCAATAAGTATTGCAAGTTTGAGAGTTTTCAATATTTGTATGTTTGATTTTAAGCTCAATTACAGGACCCTCCATTCTGTGCAACGTGTTACGATGTATTTGCCTTGTATTCCCTGTATAGCGCTACGGAATATGTTGGTGCGTTACAAATAAAGGATAATAATAATAATTGTAATAGCTTTTGTTCCATGACTATCCACGGCACATCTCCTTCACCATCTTGACTCATTTCACACTCATCTCTTGTACATCCTAAGCTCCCTGGAGCAAGTACCCCACCTCATAATAATTGTAGTATTGTTTTTTTTTCTGTAACGTTTGTATAAAATTGCTATTAAGACAATGTTGGAATTTTTCAAAGAATTTGTGTAAATATATATCTAAAAAAGGTGCCGTGACCTTAAAGGGTCACAGATGGCAAAACTGTATATAAAAGATCAGGTTTTAAACATTTTAAATTATGTCCACTGTCAAACTGATTTAAATGTGCTTGCAGTTTGCAAGAAATTAACCGGTAATACCTCTGTATGTTATATCATTGGCTGAAGCTGGCGACTCATACAGTTCTCTTGCCGATCATTGGCTGAAAGCAGCTTGCCTCATCAGAAATTATACATTGAAAGCAGTTTATTCATTAATGGCACCTCTACTTTAAAAGATAAACTATACAGTAATCAGAGCAGTAATCAAGCCAAAGAATGCTTCCATCAAAATCTATGTTTGAAAGTTTTTATCATATTTTAAGGAAACCACGAGTATAATTTTAAGATTAATGTTCTTTTCCTGGAGGGTAAACCATTGGTGGCCCAGTGGTTAGGATGCAGGTGTGTTCACCACAGCATCCTGGGTTTGAATCCAGCCAGGGAACCAAGAGGTCACACTGGTAAGTACTTGGATGGGAGACCACCTGGGAATACCAGGTGCTGTATGCTGTGGCCTACTGGAGAAGGAACTGGCAACCCACTCCAGTATCTCTGCCATAAAAATAAGTGGATCAGCATGGTGTGTTATCCATGAGGTCACGGAGAGTCAGACACAGCTGAGCGACGCCATTCTTAAATTGGTACCACGGGCAGGGGGCACATAAATGATCTTGGTTTATTCAATGACTAATTAACACAGGGATTAATAGATGCAAAAAGATAAAGATTATTGTATAGTATATATTTGTAAACAGTGGAACATCTCCTTTATTATCCTGTCCTCCGTGTCACTTGCCGTGTGACACGTAAATCTGTAATGTGGCTCCTCTTACATCTGAGAAAATGCTTCTCAAATTAGCTTTCTATCCGCTTGCTGCTGGGTGTATAGTAAACTAGACGTTGTGTCCATCCTCAAGCTCTGCTGAACCGAGTGTAGAATGACAGCGGCTGGTAAGAGGGGGACGGGCCGGCTAATGGCAGGGTGCTAATGACACACCACTTATCACAGAGGCAGTTTACATGTCAAAGCAAAGGACCTTAAATAGCTGCACCCCAGGATGGAGGGCACTTTACACAACATGTAATAAGATCCCGCACAATTTTTTTCACTGTGCAATTTGATGCAGCACTCCTTGTGCAAAACATCTTCTCAGAAGTCCGCAGAACGCCATTAGTGAGACTAAGGATGCCGAGAGTAACTAACATTGTCTTGTCAAGATGTCTAGCACTGACCGCCAGCTGAGAAAGACGTACCGGGTGCACAACCCACCATAAAAACAGAGATGCCCCATAACCTTACTACTAATGTAAAGAATATAAATATATTTAAAATTTAAGTTTGAGAGTTTTCAATCGTGTAAAGTGTTTTGGGAAAGCTCTATGTATGTTTAATTTTAAGCTCAAAGACAGGACCCTCCATTCTTTTACAATGGGTTCATATTGCTTTTGCCTGTTACTTAACCACTGTATAGCATTACAAATAAAGGATAATAATAATAATCATTTCCTGAAGAACTACATTTGAACACAGAGAGGAAGCTTCTATCTGCACAATGGGAAAGTGTCAACTGAAACTGCCTTTGATTTCAACAGGGAAAGCTCATTAGTTTACAGACACATCCTCCTGAGAAACATTCGGGGAGAATGGAATTAGAAAGAAAAAGGAGTCACACAGTAAATAATGATTATATTTAAAATATAAAAATATAAAAAGATTGTGCTTATGTATTTATTTATTGTTTGTTTTCTAAAAACTTTGCCCATTGTCGAGCCACTTTTTGGCTAAACAGTGATTCCATAGGGTACTGATCAGTGCCCCTCTCCGTGGTGGCATTGCCTTTAAGGGATGCTTTCTCTGATCATAAGGGAAAGCTCAGGCAGAGGATATGGATTATTGAAGATATCTTGTTGGAATTCTGGCTCTGAACGGCATGTCATGACAACACTTACAACAGAGCAGACACCAGAACCACTTGGGTCTCATTAACTTGCTTGAGGTTGGTCACACAATTTAATTGTGGGTGGCAGTACCTTGACATGCCAGGATTATCTCACAGCTAAAGTAAAGAGGATGGAACGTCCAAGCATGTATATGTAGCTGCTGGCAAGGCTCTGGTGCCATGATTGCCTGGCACCTCCAGTAGGCGGCATGAATCCAACCAGTCTCTGAGCACGGCATGGTGCCATCCCAACAGATGGAAGTGGGTACTGCAGCTACAAGACTATGTCTGTGCATCAACTGCAAGGGATGAGGACGACCTCCCGAGCCAAGTTATCCATGATGCGTGTGTCTTGTGTTTATACAAACATGTCATCTGACTAATATTTAATCTATTAACATGATACAATCTCACTTTCACCTAATGTTTTGGGGTATATGTGTAACTCAATAGTTTGTTGTTTTTTTTTTGCTTGAAAGAATTTAAAGTGGCACAGAAATGAAAAGTACAGATCTTGTTATCTGCCCGCCACATGCAAGCGAGCCACCTGCCCTCCGATGTGTGCACCACTCTTTTAGGCCCTCATTCCATTGCGATTTGGCCAATTGAATAGGGCTCTAAATAAGCACATAAAATATTTTTTTCAAATAAGTTTTTAGTTAGTGAATACCTTGCTTTTGGATAGATGTTTACTAACTAAAAACTTCTGTAAAAAATATGTTATGTGCTTATTTAGACCCCTATTCAATTGGGCAAATTGCAATTGAATGAGGGCCATAGTATGTAGAACCTCTTATCATTAGCCTAACCCTAACCATAAACCCTATTCATAAACCTTAACCATAAACCCTAACCATAAGAAGAAAGTGCACAGAGGAGCGGTAGAAAGATAACAGGAAAGTATGCCCATTGGCATAAATATTTAAAACGACACATACTTAACAATTAATTAACTCTGTGACCGTTTTTTTTCCACTGGTTACATTTGCCTTCATTATCACCCCCTCCCCAACACTTCTCATTTAAACTAATTGCTGTTAACATTATCTCAATAAATTTATACATAAAATAAGTTTAACTTCGACATCAATTTTAACACACTTTTACTTAGATTCTTTAATCATAATCAATTGCAATTATGTGTATTGGTACGTGTACTTTACATTTCCTTTGGACCTTTTCTGTGACACTAACACAAGTTCGGATGTGCTGATATACAAAATATCTCAGTGTTTCCATGTAATATTGGGGTCAGAAATCTGCACCGTGAACAGCAAGAAGTGCAGGGAAGACAAATGTTCAGGGTAATAATTTAAGAATCCCAGAAAATCTGTGCAATTACTTTATCAATTGAGTAAGGGGGAGGGAGGAGGGTGGTTGAGCAAAGTTAAAAGGATGAGAGAGCGATAGAGAGAGAGATGCATCACAATTACTGCTGAGGCCGTAATGAGGATCCTGTCTCACAGCTGTCACACTGTTTTAATATCAACAGTTTAATTCCACCTTATAAATAAAGTGGAACCAGAGGAGAAGAACAGATATACATATATGTACCATCCATGGGCGTAGGACGAGGGGGGTAGGACATCTTCCCCACAGATTTTTTTGATGTATGTGTAGGGAAGCTGTTGTGCATTTTTGGATACAATGATCCGTATCCCCCCTCAGAATAATTTCGGCTCCTACACCAATGGCTCCAACGTGCGCCTATAGTGCTTTCAGCGGTGGCAATACAGAATAAGTTGCTACTTTTAGAGAAAATTAATAGGGGAGGTGGGTGTGTGAAGAGTGGAGAGGAGGGTACGGGCGCTGATCGATATCACTAAAAGCCGAAAGACACTGTGATGGAGAGCAATTTTTTTGTCTTTGCTAAAGTATGGTAGCGGCCCGACGGGTGATTCATGATTCTCACGCACAGCGGCTAACTGGAGCCTGACAAGACGATGAATACTAGATGAGAGAAACTTCTCATTCTAGAAACTGAGGGGGAGAGGTCTACAAAGGGCTGGAAAGAGAGACTGCAGAAGAAAATAGGAAGAAGAGTGCAAGAAAATAACAATCTCGAAACTGAAGGTCTATAGAAATAGTTTGTTTCTTTGTTGCATCTGTAAGAGGGTATTTGTTGACATTCCACAATATTTTTTCAAATGTCAGAGAACTATAAACTGATTCAAATATGTAACTGATTTGGGAGCTTGCCCCAATCTATGTCATACTTTTCTGACTGTGTGCATCTCCTATTAGTTAAAAGGTTGTTTAATGGAAAAAAAACAACTTTAACCCTTTTTAGATGTAACAACACAATCTTTCCATGTTTCTTTACACCAAACCTATATATTAGGCAGACTATATGGGCATATTGATTCTTATCAGCCATTAAAATCTATGTTTACCTGTCTTGATTACTGAAAAAAATTCAGGGTTATATGGCAGCAATGGTTTCCATATGATCTGATGGATTAGTGTAAACAGGGACTTGTTGGTGAATAAAAGCCCCAAAACAGCAGATTTGCTAATAGGAAAAATGTCAATGTACCAGCAGAGGAGCAAATAAAGCACAGACGTGGCCCCTCTTCCATCTGTTGTGCCAAGTCCTTCCCTACACTGACTTTGAGTGAAATTGTGAAAGGACCTCTTAAAGAGACAGGAATCTATGCTCAGGGGACAGCAGTACTAGGGGGTTGTATAAAGGACTAGAGATACCCTCTGACACCTCTACTATGACAATTACCCAGACCTATTAACTCCTTTGCCTCACAAACCCACAAGTCACTCTGGGTAATCTGAGAAATTTACATTTTATTTAATTTCAAGTTTGCCCGGCATCAAATAGGCTAAAGAGAAATAACATGATGTATCAGCAAAACACCGGTATCTGGTATAGGGTGTTACTTTGTGTGTAACATTGTGATTAATTAATTTGAGAAATAGAGATAGATAGATGGATAGATGGATGGATGGATAGATAGAGATAGATAGATAGATAGATAGATAGATAGATAGATAGATAGATAGATAGATAGATGGATGGGTGGATAGAGACAGATAGTTATGGATAGATAGATAGATAGATAGATAGATAGATAGATAGATGGATGGATAGAGACAGATAGTTAGAGATAGATAGATAGATAGATAGAGACAGATAGTTAGAGATAGATAGATAGATAGATAGATAGAGACAGATAGTTAGAGATAGATAGATAGATAGATAGATAGATAGATAGATAGATAGATAGATAGATAGATGGATGGGTGGATAGAGACAGATAGTTATGGATAGATAGATAGATAGATAGATAGATAGATAGATAGATAGATAGATAGATAGATAGATAGATGGATGGATAGAGACAGATAGTTAGAGATAGATAGATAGATAGATAGATAGATAGAGACAGATAGTTAGAGATAGATAGATAGATAGAGACAGATAGTTATAGACAGATAGAGACAGATAGTTAGAGATAGATAGATAGATAGAGACAGATAGGTAGAGATAGATAGATAGAGACAGATAGTTAGAGATAGACATATATATATATATATATATATATATATATAGATAGAGACAGATAGGGATAGATAGATAGATAGTTAGATCGATCGATAGATAGATAGATAGGGTCTGTGTGACCGTTTCTCATACAATCCATTTAATCACTACACCCTTTACACCTGTTTTATTAGTACACAGGCACTAAAAAGAGACAGAATCATTCAGATACTAGGACAGGGTAAAGGAGCCGGCCTCATTTGATACAAAAACAACAAGATATTAAGTGTTATCATTCCTTCAGGAAAATAGATTCTTTGGCTCAGTCAATACCAGGCACCCCCACCCCCCTTTCCTACTCAACACCCGCTCAGTCACCTCTCCCTCCACAAAGTCCGCACATGAGGATGCATACTGAATGCCCATTCCAGCCAGCGGCACTTTAGCCTGAGCCTCCAAGATGCTAAATGACTTTGAGAAATGGCTAATCGATTATCATTCAGAGAGACCCCCTCCCTCCTACTCCCCTGATCCAGGTCTCTTCACATGTGAGCGTGCTGGAGAAGCTGCTCCTCACAGACCAGCACGTCTCCCTTTCATTCATCACGACCATATCTAACACTTTTTTGTAATTAAGTCTTCTGTGTATCTCTTGATTATACAGATGTTGACAGAGCCTTTTTTGTTTAATCTGGGGATCAGACGAGTTTCTGACTGAGCCTCTGCTGTTTTCTCTCTTGTACAGTTAAGCAGCCCATGAAGGCGCATGTAGTTCTCTGATCTCCATCTTTGGCACAAGTGTAACAAGTCTGGATATTTCTTGGCCATCCCAGCACACACAAGTCTCCGTCTCAGCCTCATAATCTAAAGGAAGTGTCTGTGAGCAGAGGCACTTAATTTTTAGCCTGATTAATTAAGTCAAGCTTTTTAGGAAGACAGAATGGGCAGACTTAAGAGGCCATTTGGTTCTGTTGTTTCTATGTTTATTATTCATTAACACCAAGAAAAAATCATCTAAAGCATAAAAACGCCCCACTGTCAGAAGGTGGGACACTAAGGATAAAGTGAAACAATATTAGTTTGTCACACAATAGCGTCATGCCGTGTATATTTAAAGAAAATTACACTGTAGATTTTAATGTGGAAAAAAGTATTTTCATAAAGGAAGAGAAACAACACATTTCCAAAAGTATGAGTATAAACTGAAAATAAAAAAAATCTTAAAATAAAAAGTATTAAGTGTAACTGTGGATTGTAATAGTTTATTCGAGCAAAGATGTAAAACTAAACCCACTGTGACAAATGTCCATCAATGTATTATGACAAGGTCAAAAAGCCCAACTTTTATGTGGAAGATCAAAATTGTATGACTTCTCAATAAGATCGAGTTAGCATGGGTTCTATATTGTATGACTTCTCAATAAGATCGAGTTAGCATGGGTTATATATTATATGACTTCTCAATAAGATCGAGTTAGCATGGGTTCTATATTGTATGACTTCTCAATAAGATCGAGTTAGCATGAGTTCTATATTGTATGACTTTTCAATAAGATTGAGTTAGCATGGGTTCTATATTGTATGACTTCTCAATAAGATCGAGTTAGCATGGGTTCTATATTGTATGACTTCTCAATAAGATCGAGTTAGCATGGGTTCTATATTGTATGACTTCTCAATAAGATCGAGTTAGCATGGGTTCTATATTGTATGACTTCTCAATAAGATCGAGTTAGCATGAGTTCTATATTGTATGACTTTTCAATAAGATTGAGTTAGCATGGGTTCTATATTGTATGACTTCTCAATAAGATCGAGTTAGCATGGGTTCTATATTGTATGACTTCTCAATAAGATCGAGTTAGCATGGGTTCTATATTGTATGATCAACTATGCACAAGTTGGGCATGGCACCTCATATGAGTTTGAAAGGGCAAATCCTACATAACACTGTGTGCCAACGTCCACATTTCACTATCAATCTCAAGGAAGCTGCAAGTAGTCAAACCCAAGTTGACATACAGCCACATTAAATTTGATGCCGGCATCGGCAAACTTGCAAAGGCTGCGGGCTTGAAATTCGGCTGCGTTACAGAGTTATTAAATTCCACCATGCTGCGAGTTACGGGCCGGAGACGTAAGCCTGTAAAACATTCTTGAGACGTTGGATGTGCGGCTGTGAACATGATCAAGTAGTCAAACCCGCAATTTTGGGTTTAGACGGAGCGAATGGTGAGATCGTCATCATTACGTCACTGAAAAATGGAGGTTAGATGTCAAAACCTTACGGGTTTCAATTACGGGTTACGATCGGACCCGCGTTCCAGAAATAATGCAATATTCATAAATCAGTAGATAGGATATTCTTGTCCATGCAAGCTCCATTATATGTGTTAACACATTGATTGCCGGGATCAATTTAACACAGAATTTAAACAGAATTTAAACAGAAATAAAAGTATGTTATATTGCAGGTATGTTGTGCTATTCATTTTAATACCTAACATCACTTTCCCTTTACTTATAAGTACAGTAGTATGTGTATATTTGCATTTACAGTGCTACGGAAACCTCCTTGTGGGTCCTCTCTAGTACCCGTTGGCTTCTTGGCTCATTTGCGGGTTACAGGGTTGTACGTCAGTGGATTTGTTGCAATTTAATAAAGAAATTGGGAACGTAGCAGTTACGGGCTTGAGAGAAGAAATAATTTGCGGGCGCGCAGTTCAAATTTCCACATCCCATAGACTTTTGTTGCCGTTAAGCCGCAAGTCGTTGGCGGCTTGCTTTACAGGGCCAATTTAATAGCCGCAAGCCTTGCGGGCTATGTTACGGGCTACGGTTTAACACGTTGAGGGAATTTAATTGGGCTGATAGTCAAACCCAAGAGCATTCCAGTTGACATATATCAAACCCATGAGCGTTCCAGTTGACATATTCAAACCCATGAGCGTTCCAGTTGACATATTCAAACCCATGAGCGTTCCAGTTGACATATATCAAACCCATGAGCGTTCCAGTTGACATATTCAAACCCATGAGCGTTCTGGTTGGCATATTCAAACCCATGAGCGTTCCAGTTGACATATTCAAACCCATGCGCGTTCCAGTTGACATATTCAAACCCATGAGCGTTCCAGTTGACATATTCAAACCCATGAGCGTTACGGTTTTCTTAGTGATACTCAAGAGAGTTCCAGTTGACATAGTCAAACTCAAGACAGCTCCAGTCATCAAATAAAAGAAAGATACAACTGTCAAAGTCAAATTCAAAATGATCTTTCGAATACTGTCAAGATCACAAACATTTCACATGACATGGCCAAACTCAAGAGTTCCACATAGTACTATTAGGCTCAAGAGAATATCACCTGTTCTACATGACATTGTCAAAGTAAGACATGGTAAAACTCAAGAGAGTTCTAAGTAAGATTGTAAAGGTCAAGAGTGTTCCCTTTGTCTCTATCATATGAGAGAGCTATCGATGCTTGGTCAAATTCAAGAGAGTTCAAATTAACACAATCAAACTCTTGTCTTTACATTTTTATTGTGTGAAGGTCAAACTTGAATTTGAAACTTGAGCCGTCACATATTTCATTCTACTTGATTAAGTAATTTATTCTTAAAAGCGCTGTAAGAAACAATAAAGCACAAACCTAAATTGTAAAATGACTACTTTTGCTACTCTAGCAGAAAAGGTTCATCATTCTGATCAGGGTTATTAATAAAACATCTCTGAGAAAAGGATTAATTCCCCACCAGAAATATGGCGAGAGGTTATATATATATTTTATGTTTGGGTGAGACCATTGGTATTCAGAAGAGGACAGACCACAGCTCTCCGGCGCACAGACTGCGCAGCCGATATAACATCCTAATTACCGTAAGCAAATAAAATCCAGCCAGGCCCTGAACTTCTCCCAGAACAAGATTAACTATTCAAGTGCCAGCACACTGAGCTCCATTAAAGGCTTGTCTGTTTGTGGATACTGAGAGGGATAACTGCCAGATAAATATGTTTTGGGGATAAATTAGCGCTATGGAAAATGTAACCTTCTTGTCACTAAAGAGTAAAAAATCATCTTAAATTTAACTGAAAACCTTGAAATATTTAAGAAATATCGTTTGGACAAATGTGTTCTTGGTCAGACAACTTACTTTTGTAGCTGGTTGGTATTGATATGTATCTGGAAGAACAAGAGGTCCTGTGCTAACCTTAGATTGTGACAGTGACTGCAACTGAGAGCCAAGTGAGTTTTTTGTCCAATCAATGTGAACATTTGACTCCCCCATACTCATTATTGGCACATAAAACAATATTAGAATACTGTTCTAAAGTATTTCATAAATGTGTTTTTAATCTGAAGAGTTTCCATTGAGAAGCACTGAATACATGCAACTAATATCCTTATCAGGTTTATTATTTTATGCCAAAATTGAACTCTTAGCAAAATGGAGAATGGGTATGGGGTAGCATGTATCTGGTGCTCCCTTATATGAAACCTTAAAGGAGAATATAAAACATTTTGTTTCTTTTAAAACAATCTAAGAGTGTCTCTCTATTTTTAGGCCAGTGTTTCTAAAATAAATAAATAAAGCAATGTAAATGATCAGCATTATATTCCCAGACCATGCCACTAAGTATATATATATATATATATATAATTTCCTATTAGGAGTCAGAAACCCAAATGTTGGCATACAATGGGTAGTACAGTGCATTTAATCTTGGCCAGGTGTCAGACGTCTTCTTGCCAATCACAATACTCGCCCATCAATCTCCAATGGACGAGGAGATGTCAGATGAGGTTCTAATGTTTTTCCTATAGACAGATTTCTGCCCAAGCTGTGTTTACACCCAGAGAGTAAATCAGCAGATGCCATCCAAGAGTGATGGCCTAATTTCTCCTGCTGATGGGTGGTGGGTGCATCTTCTTCACCTACCTCCTCCTACAACCT
Source organism: Discoglossus pictus (assembly GCA_027410445.1). Taxonomy (NCBI): domain Eukaryota; kingdom Metazoa; phylum Chordata; class Amphibia; order Anura; family Alytidae; genus Discoglossus; species Discoglossus pictus. Next base: position 186,990,162 of record CM050170.1, on the reverse strand, counting down.
ACTTCCTTCTCCATATGCATTCAGGACAGTACTGTCCCCCCTCCTCTCACCTTCCCTCTCCGCTCCTGTCTCCCCATCTCATCTGCTTTTGACGGATAGCCCCCGCTATGGGCGCAACGAGATAAATTTGAAGGCCCCCGGCGTGCGTCTGTCAGAGTTAAAGATGATAAATGGGGGAGGTGAGAAGGGACAAGCCAGCAGCATCCCTGGTAATGGATAAGGTTTATTGGGGACGGATACACACCGTTATGATCCTGCGTTAATCTCAGGCATGCAGGGCGGCGAGGGGAGAGGAAGGAGGTGGGAAGTAGGATGGGGGGACTTGGGAGACTGATAACTAGGAAATAGGAATGACAACATTTTTTAGCTCAGAGATTCTTCACAAAAATGCCATCCTGCTGCTAGCTGTGACAAGGGCTTGATTAAATGGGGAGGTATTGAGAAAGGGTAGAGGTATTCAAGGGAGGGCGCACGGAGATGGATCTTTTCATTATTAGCATTTATTAGCATGTTCACTCAATGGGGGAGGGGGGCGCACTGACACCTCGACCCACGACTGGCAACCTGCACTAAACAAGATGCGATCTCCTGATAATGGGAAACACTCACAGACCTATTTATCAACGCAGAAAATAGGGGCTAGCAGCAAAAGTAAAGAAAGACATTTAAAGCACAGGCTGTGTATGGCAAGTGTAATCTGCTAATGGCACGCCACTCACTTTTATTATGGCTGGAACTGCACACAGTATGTGAGTCGTAATTACAATATAAACAGTAAATAAACAGTGTATGTTGTTTATATTTAAACATGTGGCAAATGGAAAATGATAAAAAAAAATCAAACTTTAAGATTAAATGGTGATAATAATGTATTGTGGATCAGGTTTGGATTTATAACGGGAAAAGTAACTATTGTATGAGGCTATATGGGTCCTGCCATTAGGATCTGTATTTTAAAGGGATATGTAAGTTAACTGGATTATGAATGCATCTGATAGAGGAGAATTAGTAGTGTATGAAAACATATTTTTTTTGCATGAAAATATCCCAAAATAAACATTAATTAGCTTACCTGGAAGTTAGCAAAATGTCCTATGTTTTTTTGGAATTGGCATGTGATTGTACACCCCTAGAAAATCCCACCTGAATTAGCATAACATTCACATTCAGAATCAGGCTAATACATTGTATCATTCTTCACCTCAATGGCTTATGGTATGTGCTCAGTACAAGATCTGCAACAGTTACTTCCTGTGCTCTGTACCAGAAAGGTCAAAATATGTACCCTGCTGTATTTCCTGTGTGTACACGGCTTATGTAAGCATTCTGTGGGTGTGAACAGCTGGATTTGACTTTTGTGCAAATAACTTTGTAAGTAAACTGAACTTTTCTATATAAGACATGCTTGCATGCACTACTAATTTTCTTCTATCAGATGCATTCATAATCCAGCTCACTTACATATCCCTTCTCTATCTCTGATATAATATTGTGCATAGACATATGAACGGTTATAATGCACGTTACAGAGTTGGGCTTGGTTGCCACCCATCTGACAAAAACATAACCTCACAGACAGGAGGAAGTCTTATAAGACAACCATGAGATGTAAGTAATAAAATAAAGGCTGTCTAAACTTAAAAAAATAACGTTAAAACTCCTTTTCTTTGCTTGAAAATGAGTGCTGTGATGGCTATAAACAATCCCTGTACAAACTGCTTTTGGAACAAAACTAGGAACACCCCCTAAAATATTTTGTATCTGTATCCAGTTCCATCCACTAGAGGGAGCAGCTGACTTTTCCATAGAGCTCCATAACTCAACTGGTGCAGTGGCTTGACACATCATAATTAGAGGCAGTAAAAAGGAAATCCTGTCTTTGCCCCAAAAGTGGGCATTCAAATAAAATGTACCTTTCTAGCAAATACTTTTCATGCAAACAAAATTTGATCTAAAAACTGCAATTTCACGGCAAATTTGTGGCTCTCTTGTTCCTTTAAAGGATCATTGTAGTCAATTTTTTATATAGGCGGATCCAATGTGCTCTGCTAGGCGCTTCCCGTGTGCTCTGCCAGGTGGTTCCCATGTGCTCTGCCAGGCGGATCCCGTGTGCTCTGCCTTCCAGCGGTACAGGTGAAGCTCTGCAAATTGCTCCAGCCAAACTGCAAGCAGGTGACATAATTAAGTACCTTCTTGGTACTTCAAAAGCCGGCTGTTTTATTACAGGTGGCGCATTCCAGAAGCAGTGGGGGGCACGAGCGGCGGGATGGGGGATCACGGCAAGCAAGACGCCTTTTTTTAATGCACACTTATTAATACTGGATTAATAAAAAAAACCTGCTTCTTAAAAGACATTTCTGAGGAACAGCAGATTTTATTCCAGGAGGATAATTACCAATAAATAGAGGGACAATATCTATTAATATTTTATGGCTGTGCTTAATGAGCTGCAGAGAGCAGTCCTTTCACTGAGCCCCCTCCTTCTGCCTCTCAGGCCCATATTTGTTTAACATTAAGGGACCAGCCTCATACTGCTTTGGGTTTCACCCCCCTCTTGTCTCTCCCACTATATCACCCACACATGTGAATAAATATTAAGTGAGTGGACCTTATGTTTCAGCAATGAATGAGCCACCGGCTACACTACCAAATTATATGAGCCTCCCAATGGTATATTTATATAAGACGGTAAAAAAAATGAAATCAATTTCCTATGTTTTTCTATGGAGCCTGCACTATATATGTGTAAATAAATAAACATTTAGCAACATCTTACCTGGTTTGTAAAGTTTAATAATAAATACTCAAAATCTACTTATTAATATAACTCTTAATCTAATTCTAAACCATTCTGATTGTTTCAGTGGAATCCTATATATCTGCAAAATACACCAAAGGGAATACTATGGGATAATGGTTGTATTTTTTATTTTTTTCAGAGCAAATTCTGCAACTCCACGAAGAGTTAAGAATAAATATGCCCTTCTAAAGTGCCCATTCTATCTAAATATATTAGATTACTCTATATACAAATTATATCAATCAAACCAAAAGTGTATAAAATGATGTCAAAGGAAACAATATCAAAATCCACATGAAGTGTACTATGTAACTGCAAATGATAATAACAACTATGTATACAATTCCTCAAAATAGCCCATTCTCTCTACCATTCTTTGCTTAATTATATCTCACGTGTATCCAAGGCATGCTTGGATCCCTTAAAAGGCCAGTGCAGCTCAAGAAAACAGACACTTGTTTGTCAGGTATGTACCAAACTAACATTATTAGCAGTTGTGTAAACTGTGAGAATAATCAAATTTTGGGGAAAGTCTGAATTTTTGAAGACTCTGTTTAACACTACAGGAATCCATTTTGTGTTTGTTACATTACATCCTGCGAGAGGTGTAGAGGGAACAGGCAGAACTCCATGCTCCTTGATAGAGATTAAGATTGACACCACACCCCTTCCACCTCACTGACCCAGATGTAGACACTGCAACCACAGCTCTCCAGAAATATAAACGCCCCCTTACAAACACAAGTCCACCAATGTATCATGGATTCCTCCAGGGTCCAGCGAGTTTTCACTGATAAATGATGCTGTTAGACTCAAAGTTTTCAGAACATATTTATTATCATTGAGCAGTGGTCCTTTAACTATATGTGTACTAACCATTTTGGCTCCACTTATCTACTACACTTACTGTAATTCACATGACTTTCAATAACCTTACCCTGTGATTTTAAATCATGTCCTCTTTTTGTTTCCTTTTTTCTGAAAGTTATCTCCTTAAACTTTATTCAATTCTTAAAGGTATATGCAAGTGAGCTGGGTTATTAATGCATCTGATAGAGGAGAATTTATAACTGTTTGCATGAAAAAATTCCAAAGTAAACAGTTAAAACGTTAGCCTGAAGTTTGCTGAATTTCTCGCATTTGCAAACTGTTTCCTCTCATTGTTGACACCCCCTGAAATTCCCAGGGAAAATAAGCATAACTTATACATTGTTTCTTTTTGGCCTGGGGATTGTGCAGGCATGCTCAGTTAGCACCTGTAGTCTGCCCTACTGGGGGAAGTCACATGATGTCAGACACTTTCCTTTCCTTTAGCTAATCAGCATCCGTATGTGCTGCATATTGGATATCTCATTAAAAATGAGATATCCAATATGCAAATCTCAGTGACTGGGGGTGTCTACATCACCCCCAGCACATTTTTTTCTTTTCTGCAAAAAAGGTTTGGATTTTTTCATGCAAACATTTTTTGTTAGGTGGGTTATGATGCATTCTACAGGATGCATTCATAACCCAACTCACTTTCATATACCTTTAATAAAATCTTAAACTTTATTAAGGATAACATATGTTACATTTTCCTTTGATATTTGCCCATGTTCTAATGGTAATGTATCCATAAAGGATACAAAGTATTGAGGCTCCTCTGTCACTCACTGACCGGCCACCTCCAGGGCCAGACGGGTTTAGTTTCGGAGCTCACGCCTGGACAAATTGGCCTCTTGACCAGGATCCCTGAGTGCTGACAGATGGTTTTATTTTCTGTCAGTTAGTGGAATAAAAGGCCCAGGGAACATGATTCAAAACTTCTGGATTTCATCAATATGTAATCTGTCATAGTTTATCGGCATTTCCCATTGCCTGGGACTGAACAATGCTGCTGGTTTTATTAATACGTCAAATACATTATCCATGTAATATACTTGTCTGCTTCCTCTCGCCCGCAGTGGCCCCTCGCCCCCATCCTCCTGCACCATCCCTGCATCTCAATATATGACAAGTGTTACATATATGTAAGTCATAATGTGTCCTGTTTCATGAAAATATAAACATCTGGATGCACATATAAAGAGATTAAGGTTTATAAGTGATTATCCTAAGCCATAAACATGAAAGGCAAATTAAATGGGCCTATTAGTTCTTATCTGCCATCAAAGCTTTGTTTCTGGATGTTACTGATTATCTACAGACACAGCTCTGCCATTGGGCCTGTCTTGATATCCCATAAAATAATATTAAAACACTAAATAATAATTGCGTATTACAGATAATAATGTAAAGGATATATTTATTATTATTCAATAAATATAAGAAACTTCAGTGATCCTTTACAATATTCTCAGCCATTCATTTGAGAATGATGGGATAAAGACATCCCGGGATGCAGAATATGATTGGTCAAAATCCAACATAGGATTATAACTCTAAATAAAAACTGGCAGGTGGTGGAGGTGGCATAGTGGAGGAGGTGGCATAGTGGAGGAGGGGGCATGTATTCAGTGCTTCCCTATAGCACAGCTTCTCAGTAAGTGGAAAACATTTGAATGTGTTTTTTGAGATTTTAGGAATGTCATTGTTTAAAATGATGATAACTGTAGATTTTAATCATTGTATTAGTATGACTTCTTAACAAGTTCCTCTTTAAATATAGCTTCGGCCATTAAAGGGTTACATATTTGGAAATAGTGTGAGAGGTCTGAACACCAACAACATCTCAAGCAGCTTTTAAGTTTGATCTCAGCAATTTGGCTAAAGATTAAAGAAAAGCCCCCCTATTAAGAAAATGTGTTGCTGGGGAGAGAAGGGGGGTATGGTGGACCCCCTCCCAAAAACAACAGGCCATTCTTGTATCCGGCGTAAGTGCTAACACTGTAATATTTTAAGCAGAGAAAATCTGAGTCCTTGGGCCTCCCGCGGAGCTTTATTCTGGGCTTATAAAAATTAAGTGGTAAGAGGTGCAGCTGCTGCCATAAATCCAGTGGCACTAAAGCAACTCAGTCGGAAATTTCATCTCAGCTGAAGGGACAGCTTCAATATTAAAGGGGGTACCTCAGGGTGGTGGGTATGAATGTCACCAGAGATGTCTTCATACACCTCAGTTCTCAGCAGTGGCTGTGATGGGCAAATGCCAGAAACTAACCTATTACTACAAACAGTCCAGTATGGGATGGAACTGAACCAATGACACAAGTGTATACGTTAATGCAAAGTAAGAGTTAAAATGTTCAAATATAATTTGTTTATAAAATATAAAAATCACACAAATGATCTAAAGTGCAAATTAAAACCTAATATTTTTTAAGGATGTATATTTCTTTAGAAGTGAAATCAGGTGGTCAAAGAATACTTTCCCGTCACTGTTTTCTGCTCACATGAAAACTTAGTTGGACTCGTAACTGGTGACTGTTCATCAAAAAAAAGCATATATATATATATAGTACACTCTCAGTTATCCGCACCCATGGGGATTGGTAGATGACAAATAAATGTAGTTTCTGGTTGATTGAGAGTCACTAATAAAAGAGGCCTAGATTGGCTGCACATAACATGCTCTGCTAAGGATATTTGTCAGTGAGGGCTGTTCTAGCAGCAGCAGCTTTCACTCCTCACTTACACACAGGTACGTTCGGCTGGAGGGTGCGGTGATGACCCCGGGGAATGTAACGCCAACACTGCCCTGGCTCAGTCACTCATGCCCAGGGAATGTAACCCCAACACTGCCCTGGCTCAGTCACTCATGCCCAGGGAATGTAACGCCAACACTGCCCTGGGTCAGTCACTCATGCCCGGGGAATGGAACGCCAACACTGCCCTGGCTCAGTCACTCATGCCCGGGGAATGTAACGCCAACACTGCTCTGGCTCAGTCACTCATACCCAGGGAATGTAACCCCAACACTGCCCTGGCTGAGTCACTCATGCCCGGGAAATGTAACGCCAACACTGCACTGGCTCAGTTACTCATGCCCGGGGAATGTAACGCCAACACTGCCCTGGCTGAGTCACTCATGCCCGGGAAATGTAACGCCAACACTGCCCTGGCTCAGTCACTCATGCCAGGAAAATGTAACCCCAACACTGCCCAGGCTCAGTCACTCATGCCCAGGCAATATAACGCCAACACTGCACTGGCTCAGTCACTCATGCCCAGGGAATGTAACCCCAACACTGCCCTGGCTCAGTCACTCATGCCCAGGCAATATAACGCCAACACTGCACTGGCTCAGTCACTCATGCCCAGGGAATGTAACCCCAACACTGCCCTGGCTCAGTCACTCATGCCCAGGGAATGTAACCCCAACACTGCCCTGGCTCAGTCACTCATGCCCAGGGAATGTAACCCCAACACTGCACTGGCTCAGTCACTCATGCCCGGGAAATGTAACGCCAACACTGAACGGGCTCAGTCACTCATGCCTGTGTGGTTCCAGGTTAAACTGAATTGCAGAGACGTACAGTGGATGAGATCTAGATGCCTGTAAGCATTTCGTGGCATCACAACCGGGCTCCTGGCATTTGTTGAGCTCTGTAAAACTAAATTTTTATTTAAAGTAAAGGATTCAATTTTTTTCTGGTTGCTTGAGAGTTCTGGCTGCTTGTGTTCCGGTTAACTGAGAGTCTACTATATATATATATATATATATATATATATATATATATATATATATATACACACACAAACATATAGCACTTTTTTGGAAGTACTAAACAATAAACAAGATATTTTTTGAAAAAGTGTGTGTGTAAGGTGTGAGTAAGCCAAATGCAAATCCTACAGTGGTAAGTGATTTAATTTACAAGTCTCTAAATTAGCAACAGGGAAGTACATACACAAGTGATGGATGTAGTGTAATGCAGTGACGGATTTCTTAGTGGTTAGACTTGTAGAAAGTCACAATATTTTACTTTTATTTGGATACTTTTTCGTTTAAATATTCTAGTAATGAAAACAGCCACTTAGTTATTTTTATAAGCTTACTAGTTAATTTAATCCAATAAAAAATAATAAAATAACTTACTATATTAAATGCCCTTTGGGGGGAAAATGGCTAATAGAGGAGTACAATACAGCTGTAGAGAGGCCTGTGCTGTACCCCAGGAGGGAGGACCCTGACCTCAGAGCTCAGGGGCCCCGCTGCACCTGTGCAAGCTCCAGGATCCAGGTGCATTGGTTGCACGCTCTCTCCTGCACGCTACTCTGTGCAACACGTTGCAGATTCCTCTGGCACCGACACCAGAGTCTGTTACAGGAGCACAGCGGAAGTCTGCCAGTAAAAAGACAATTAGTTAGGGCAGGAAAGAGAGAGCGAGGGTATAAAACCTGCTTTAGTGCTTTTTATTGTGTTTTTTAAGGAACCAAAGGGTAGTGTCTGAAGTTCTAGTGAGAGCCCTCTCATCTGAAGATCAATTAGCATCAATTACTGACTTCATTTAATTGTCGTAGAAGATGAATTTGTCATTTTTAGTCTTGAATTAATGGCAGACCTTCAACTTTCCTTTGGCAGAACCATCCAGGCCTCTTGTGGAAGAGAAAAGCAGAGAGAGAAAGGATGGGAGGGAATGAGGGGACTGTGGAGGGAAGGAGGTAAAGAACAGGAGAATGAAGGGAAGGGTACGGTAAGAAAGCATAAAGGGAAGGAACAGAGAAAGGAAAAAGGACTGAAAGAGAAAAAAAGCACATGAAGAAGAGAAGATACCAAGATACAAAGAGAAAATTAGAGAGAAAGGTTTAGACGGATATAAAGAAGTCTGAAAGAAGAGATGAGAAAGGAAGAGAAGATATTGAAGACATAGAGAGGACAATAGACTACATAGAAGAAGATAGAGTAATAGAAGGAAATGCAGATGGAGTTGGCCTAGAAAGAGAGAGGAGGAAGGGATGGAAGAAAAAAGGACAAGGAACTATAGGGTTTGAAAGTCTTACAGATAAGTTATATGGATATGGAGAGAAACATAGAGAGAAAGAAAAAGAAAGTATAGCAGAGAGTGATCAGGCTAGAAAGAAAGTAGGAACTAGAGATAACGAGAGAGATTGAGAGAGAAGATGGTAGGAAAGGGAGATAAGAGACTGGAGAAAGAGGAAGGTTTCACAGAATGAGAGGGAACCGGAACAAGGAATACAAAAACAGAGATAGAAGAGAAAGAAAGAGATGAAGGGGACAGACTTGGGAGAGTAGGGACAAAAAGGGTTAGAGACACAAGGACAAGGTTTAAGACTTTGTTACGGGCACCAAAATATCTGTACTGGATCCATGGCCTGGAGAAAGCCCCCTGAAAATAAGATCCAGTCTGAATAAAACATGACAGAACTGTGATGTTACTGAGGGGCGACAGGGTTACTGGTGAGGAAAGGATGGGATGAGCAGACAGGGGCGGCGCCCGCTCAGATACAAGGAGATCTGACATCTTTGTGGCTATCAATCACCAGGCCTGGGCTCTCTGGCAGAAATTGAGTTTTGACTCACAGGGGAGAATACAGCAAATTAATAGCCCATTACCCAAGCTGTGACCTGAGAAATGTGTGTGTGAGCATGAGATGGGTGGGGGTAATGTGGCTGAGATAGGGGCATACTCATTAACATCTTACCTGCTGAATGCATTGTAAAGCAAAAAGATGTCCGGGGGTTAATAACAGGAGGAAATACACAGGGAAACTAGAAAATACTGTTTAATAAGAATTTCTACAGCTGGTTTAATAGTGATAGTGAAGACATACAAATACATATTGTCTACTTAATAACAGGGCGGAATAGGATATAAAGCCAGTAGTATACCCCTCAGGCTACAGGCAGTCTAGCTTTCCAAGTGCCCAGAATTTGCAATACTGAAGTTTTTTGCACAAATGCTATTATGCTCATGGCATATACAGCTGCTAATGTTGCTAATTTAAAAAAAACCTGTGAAGTTTTTCTCAAACTAAAGTGATCCTTTAAACATAAGGGGTCCATAAATGACGTTTCCACGATGCAGACTGAGACATTATTGACTTCAACTGGAGTTTTGGAGAGGCCATGTCCCCATTTGCTATCTCACTGCGTAATAAATTACCCACCTCCTTAATGAGTAAATAAATAAATGTACTGCTCAGCATCAGAGGGGCTCGGAGCAGTCTGCTCATCTCTCACAACCAGCAGCTAATCTTCCAGGCAAGCCTTGCTCCCCTGGGTATCACCCGGGGTGTATCACTCCCTACATCTCTTTCCACATGGCTGAGTGTTAGTATTAATTACTAGAGCCAATTCACTGTTTGTACTGTGATGTTTTAACTAATTACCACTAATGGCAGACACCAGTGGGCAATCAACTTCATTTAGTTTCTATTGCAAACCACTCATTACTGCCACTGGTGAGGAGGTGAGAGAGATAAGGATTACAGCAGATAAGAAAAAGAGACAAATGGAGAGGGGGAGACAGAAGAATAATTACATGGAGGAGGGATGTTGAGAATATATACAACGGAAACAGATATCAAAAATCCAAGATAAAGTGCAAGCTCCTTGGATTATGGACAGATTTACATGTAACAGAGCCACTGGATAATCTATTCGGAACTGCTTGCATTATACTATGAATATTTAAAAAAAAAAAATTGTATACAATATATAATCCCAAAAATATTTTTATTTACATTCTTTATTGCAATTTAATAATTAAAAACGAAAACACTAAATGGTGCAAAACTATATATTGAATTGCAATGAAACAAAGCCCAGAATGGGATTATGCATCAGATTGGTGCTGATTCATTAATAAAATGCCTGAGTGAACAGATAGATTTCAGCTTAGTTTTATAGATTTACAGATAGAGGATGTCAGAATGTAAGTCCCACTGAAAAGTGAGACAAATACTCAATGGCTGGACCCCAGTGGAAGCTGACTAGTGGTAGTAGAGTTAGAGGGAGATGGACCTTGACAATGGTTCTTTCACAGACCAACGAGCAGCAAATGCAAGGTATAGGTGTCAAATGAAAAGATAATCAGCAAGGAGGAATGCATTCAACATACAAACAAACAAATAAATAGATAAAAGGACAGGCACTCAGATAGATGCAATCGCTCGGTGAAGAATAAAAAAAGAGACAAAGCAGGAATTAGGAAAATGTTGTCTAGTTGGCCAAAAAATACAAGCAAATGTTCTAAGAGAAAAACAGGCAGGGAGGTGTGTGTGAAATTACATTTAGATTAATTATTTATCTTTGATTATGCTGACACACACTTATCTATTGTTCTCTTCATATCTAATGGGGGTCCTCAAGAAAGAGGTCCCACCACTCACTATGTTGACCGTGATGGGCAGATTTGGCCGTAAAGAGAAAGCTGATAGTAGAGGGAACAAATAAAAAATAAATTAAAAGACGGATTATCTGTCAAAAAGAATTTCCTCTAGGTTTTGTAGCTTGTATTCTGGTATAAATGATGGGGCCCATCACTTTGCTCCCCTGAATCCCAGACAAGAGGGATACTCTGCACTGTTATCATGTAATTTAACCTCATGACCTTTACATGGTGCCATATAATCAATGGCTCTCATTAGTGTTAGGTAAATGTACAGGATGGTTGGCTGAGTAGCAACTGGGTCTTCTTCGATTGCTTCAGACTTTTCCAAGAATACTCTTATACTTTGTATGTATTCAGCAGGTGGATAGAAGCTAGGTATAGCTTACATCCAGTTAGGTCTTGGCTGTATTAAGAAACAGAAGTCTCAGACTTGATGCAATCAATTCTTAACCAAAATGTAGTTCTAACTAAATAAGAAACGCTGCCAAGACAATCACAGTAAGTTTATTTTATTATATGATATTTTGATTAACCAACCTTGGTAATGGGACAAATGTTTTTCAAAGTAACAAAAATAAGCATAGCCTTAAACGTTTTAACGTTTATTTGCAATTATTCTTTAATGATAACTTTATTTACGTGGCAGATTCTTACAGCTTCTGCCTCAAATGGTATCTCATAGCAATGTAATGAACTTTGCATTAGTCTTAATGAGAGTGCTGGAAGCTGTAACTACCACATTCCCATTGTGTAGACAGAAGCTTATTCTCTGAATTCAATGTCTGCTCCAAGCTCAGGAAGTAGATCACTGTTAACTAAGATTGTAGATGCCATATCAGTATAACTGGATAAAATAATAATTGAAAGATTGTATTATTTTTTGGTTTCATTCTAAACAATGTTGTCTATTTTCAGATGTGATTGTTGAAAAGAGGATATAAAAAAAGCAAAACTGAAAGTAAAGTTCTTAACCTGAAATAGAAAGTGTCAGAGCCGAGCTGTTCTAATGTGCCGTCCATCTCTATGTGTGTTGGTTTGATGTATGAAGGTTTCCTACAACCAGCAAGTGCAGGATAAAACAACCCTCTTACACCAAGTATGTGATAGCAGTGACATCCAAACTCCCCCTTATCTCCTGTCAAAGGAAAGATTGGTGCCGGGTGCTACACCTAATGTAACAAAAGCTGAAAGAGACCTTCACAAGAACAGAAAGCCCAAACATGGCGCAGCGCTGCTTATTCAAATTCTGGACATAAAATCAATACTTGCTGTGCAGGAGTAATTACAGACCTGACAGGGGTATGGAAGGAGAGAAACATACCTAACACCAAGCCTACATTTCCATATCTATAAAAAAAAATGTATATATATATATATATATATATATATATATATATATATATATAAAGAAGTATAGGTGTAAACAAACATATACTACTAAGGAGTCAGAGAGGATATTTCTAGGAGCTGGGAACTCTTTTAGTCATTCTTACTGTTTAAGTTGGCGATTCATATCTCTAAATTTTTTGCCAGAAAATGTATATATGTCTTGAGGTTGGTGTTTCATTACGCTGTACGTTTCCAGTGGGCGATCCGCTTGTTTCAAGGAGCCAAGGAGGAAGTCCATTCATTATATTTCTGACAAATTAGTTGGTGCAAGAAGTAACATTTTTAGAAACCTGGGCTCCCTGGATTACCCTGCATCTATCTATCTATCTATCTATCTATCTATCTATCTATCTATCTATCTATCTATCTATCTATCTATCTACAGTAGACTCTCACAGGGATTGGTAGATGCCGGATATAGTTTCTGGTTGCTTGAGAGTTACTTTTACAAGAGGCCTAGATTAGCTGAGGATAGGATGCTCTGCTAAGTATATTTGTCAGTGAGGGCTGTTCTAGCAGCAGCCGCTTTCACTCCTAACTTACACACAGGTACGTTCAGCTGGAGGGTGCAATGCTGACCCCGGGGAATGTAACGCCAACACTGCCCTGGCTCAGTCACTCATGCCCGGGGAATGTAACCCCAACACTGCCCTGACTCAGTCACTCATGCCCGGGGAATGTAACCCCAACACTGCCCTGACTCAGTCACTCATGCCCGGGGAATGTAACCCCAACACTGCCCTGGCTCAGTCACTTATGCCCGGGGAATGTAACGCCAACACTGCACTGGCTCAGTAACTCATGCCCAGGGAATGTAACGCCAACACTGCTCTGGCTCAGTAACTCATGCCCAGGGAATGTAATGCCAACACTGCTCTGCCTCAGTCACTCATGCCCGGGGAATGTAACGCCAACACTGCACTGGCTCAGTCACTCATGCCTGGGGAATGTAACGCCAACACTGCCCTGGCTCAGTCACTCATGCCCGGGGAATGTAACGCCAACACTGCCCTGGCTCAGTCACTCATGCCCGGGGAATGTAACGCCAACACTGCCCTGGCTCAGTCACTCATGCCGGGGGAATGTAACCCCAACACTGCCCTGGCTCAGTCACTCACGCCCGGGGAATGTAACGCCAACACTGCCCTGGCTCAGTCACTCATGCCGGGGGAATGTAACCCCAACACTGCCCTGGCTCAGTCACTCACGCCCGGGGAATGTAACGCCAACACTGCCCTGGCTCAGTCACTCATGCCGGGGGAATGTAACCCCAACACTGCCCTGGCTCAGTCACTCATGCCCAGGGAATGTAACGCCAACACTGCCCTGGCTCAGTCACTCATGCCGGGGGAATGTAACCCCAACACTGCCCTGGCTCAGTCACTCATGCCCAGGGAATGTAACGCCAACACTGCCCTGGCTCAGTCACTCATGCCTGTCTGCTTCCAGGTAAAACTGAATTCCAGAGACATACAGTGGATGATATCTAGGTGCCTGTAAGCATTTTGTGGCATCACAACCTGGCTCCTGGCATTTGTTGAGCCCTGAAAAAATATTTTTTAATTTAAAGTATAACGTATTTAAAAAAAATTCTGGTTGCTTGAGAGTTCTGGTTAACTGAAAGTCTACTGTATATCTATTTCTCACTTGCCTACCTAGTTGTGTGAGTGTGTTGAAAAAGAGACATGAATCTTTACATTAGTATTTTATTTATGTATAAATAACCATACATTAAAGCCTGCTAGTTCAATTAATTAATCACAATTTTACATACAAAGTAACTCCCTATACCAGATACCGGTGTTTTGCTGATACATCATGTTATTTCTCTTTAGCCTATTTGATGCAGAGCAAACTTGAAATTAAATAAAATGTAAATTTCTCAGATTACCCAGAGTGACTTGTGGGTTTGTGAGGCAAAGGAATTAATAGGTCTGGGTAATTGTCATAGTGTCAGAGGGTATCTCTGTAGTCCTTTATACAACCCCCTATAGCCCATATATATATATATATATATATATATATATATATATATATATATATATATATATATATATATATATATATATATATATATATATATATATATATATATATGTCATGCAGGTCCCCCCTTCACCACAAGAGGGCCCAGTTCTATGATCTCTTTTCCCTCCCCACCTCACACATCCTGACCTGTTCCCCCCTCCCCTGCCCAGATTCTGTTTGTCTTGTAAGGCTTAGTAAAGCCTATGAATGTTGACAAGTGCTATCTCGGTGCCTGGGAGAAAACCATTTAAGCACTAAGCCCTCTTGGCTTTAGCAGGATGAATCCTTTTGCCAGGAGCTCTCAGAACAACACCTGTTAGTGCGTCAAAAGAGAAGGAAAAAGGAATAAATTCTCCGACCGGCCAATTTCAGTCTGTCTGATACACAAGTCCCCAAGGAGCCTGCAGGAAAATCCCCTGAGTCCTGAGCCTTAGCACAGGCTGAGCTGTATATAGATATCTTTAAATCATGGCACCTTAAAGCCCAAAGGACACAGCTCTGGCAAAACTTTATAATATTAGTTTAACATGCTATTTTTTTTACATTACAAAAGTTTTTTTTTTGCTTAGTGATCCTGCTATACTTATTATTCTTATCCCTTATTCGTAAAGTGCCGAAATATTCCGTAACTCTAACATATACCATAGTACTTTGCTTTTTCCTTGTTCTAAGTGTTTTTCTAATGTGGTTCAAATTCTTCCTCTCCATCACCAGCAGCACACAGCATACCACTGAAGACGTTCTGATTGGCTGGCCAAATTGTAAAAAACATCATTGAAGCTGTGTGCTAAAGGATAACATGCAAGTTACCTAACATGCGAGTTATCTAACATGCGAGTTATCTAACATGCGAGTTACCTTAACTTCCCCTCATTTTTTACCTGTACAAGTTTCTAGATGCTGCCACTTACAGCAGGGTGTCTGACTAGTAACGTAATTCCACTTATAAATCTCTAATAAATCTCTAATAAACATCACTAATATAGTTTGTGAAGTGTGCGTAATGCTCCAGGGGAGCACATGCGCACTTTACAAACTATTTGTATGGATTTCCGTACATGCTGCCACAACCGCGCATGCAACAGAGGGGTGGGGGGGGGGGGGGCAGAGAGGGGGAAGGGGGGAAGAAACAGAGGGGGAAAGAGACACAGGGAAGGGAGAGGGGAGAAAGACAGAGAGGGAAAGGGACACAGGGGAGGGAGGAGGGGGGAAAGAGACACAGGGAAAGGGGGAAAGAGACACAAAGGAGGGAGGCGGGGGGAAGAGACACAGGGGAGGGAGGGAAAGAGACACAGGTTAGGGAGAGGGAGGAAAGAGACAGAGGGGGAAAGGCACACAGAGGAGGGGGAAAGAGACACAGGGGAGGGAGGAGGGGGGAAGAGACACAGGGGAGGCAGGGGGAAAGAGACAAAGAGGAGGGAGAGGGGAGGGAGAGACACAGGGGAATGAGAGGGGGAAAGAGACACAGGGGAGGAAGGGGACGGGAAAGATACACAGGGGAGGGGGGGAGACACATGTAATATTCTACCGTCATTTATGACAGGTAAACGACTTGTGTTAAATAAAACTGTTAATATGTAACAGTCATAAATAAACACATTCACTGAAATTGTGTATAAAAGTGTTATTGTATTAACTAAATTAGTACATATTTGAGTACATAAGGATACTAAACATCAAATGTAAAATAAGACAGACTACTGCTGATACCAGACATGGATTTGGTGATTAAACCTTTGAGCATAAGCTGGACTGGAGCCTTTGGTTCACCCTGGTGCCATTTCGCAACCAGTGCCAGAAGACCAGCGTGGGCAGAGTTGCCAATCATCCGATGAGGAGTCACAAAGAGATTCACAAATATTGTATGTTATCGGGTATTGTATGTGATAAGGGTTAAATCTACAGGAAATCAATAACTGATTCCCTCCCCAAAATCACGGCTATGATCTCCACACAGTCTGATGCTCCCAGAGCTCATTAATATTTAGCTGCTCATTTCACAATATTGATGCACTGGAATACAGATGCTCCGCAGTCTGGGGGATGGGAGGGGGTGCCGTACCACTCTGCAGCACCCCTAATGAAAGGCTAAGAGGCTATGGAAAGGACATTATTTACATTTTCAT
Source organism: Discoglossus pictus (assembly GCA_027410445.1). Taxonomy (NCBI): domain Eukaryota; kingdom Metazoa; phylum Chordata; class Amphibia; order Anura; family Alytidae; genus Discoglossus; species Discoglossus pictus. The sequence continues at coordinate 186,973,543 of CM050170.1, read as the reverse complement.
TAATTGTCACTATGTAAAATAATCTTAAATGTTTTATTATTATTGTAATGTTCTTGTCCAGCTCATGAAGACACAGACTCTGTAGTACTGACTAACGTGCTGGTGAGATGTGGTCCCTGATAGGCTAAGACACCACACTACACATCCAGCCCTACAGAGACTATGTCTGCATATGTTGCAGTGGACAGACCCATGAAGGGACTATTTGTGTGATTGTAGGCAGTAAAAACGGAGCTTATAAGCACTTCTTAATAAAAAAAAGTACATAAAAGTAAATAGATATACAGGGATATTATACAACTAGTAACATCCAGGAGCCTTCAGTAACCCTAAAGCAGGATAACCCAGTGGTTGGAGTGAGGATCTCTTCCTTCTCTATCAGATCTCTTCACATTAAGTAACTGATCTGAGAACAATACACGAAGCCCACGCCAGAGCCGCGAGCACAGTAACGCATTGTGCTTCTGAGCTGTGAGCGTCCCCTGGCACATTGTGGGCACCATCTGAGAGTGGCACAAACTGTCTGGGGTTATCACTCACTGACACCGTAAACAGGGCTGACACGATTAACCCCTTCAACTCATTCGCGCACAGAAAAATACAAAGTGACTGATGGTAACCAATGTTCACATATAGCCGCTCATTCTTGTATCTGATTATTTGTTATTTTACTTTGCTATTAATTCTAGTTCTTCAAAAGAGCATCCAATAAATATGGAACTGCAATACTCCTTCCATGAAGCTGCATAACAATACATGCACAAAACATTGTGCCCATTATTATGTCTAGTTCTTCAATACACTGCAAATATAATTATTTTTATCTGCACATTGATCTTAATTTGTGTTTTCTTACCTCCTTATGAAAGTACCGGAATTACTCTCCATGATAAGGACACTTTGGCTTCATTTGAGCCCTTGCTGAGGCTTTTTGACAAGTAGCAGATTCATTCGGTGTTTTGGAGCATTTAACAGAAAGGTATAAAGTCAAATAACTGATAAAATCGGAAACATTAATTGGACACACAGATATGATAAAGATCAATCTTGAATATATACAACTACAGAAAGGGTTTTAGCTGACTCGTGTCCATTTAATATTTTAACTCATATCAGAAACAGAGATTCACAACACAAAGAAATTTATGTTTACATACATTCATTTAACAGCATTGCTAAGTGAATATGGCCCTAAATATAAGTATGAAGATACCATGTATGGGACGACTAGCTGATAGGGTTCGGTACATTAAGATGAAGTAAAAATGCTCAGGAGCCAACAGATTAAAGTACAGAGAGACCATCTTGAAATAAAGCTTCCAGAGAATAATATAGGAATCACAGAGTCACATCTCATCTTAGTAAATACTAGGTCAGGGCTTAACCAATCTCAGGAGCCCGGGAGACAGTTTACTGCTGGTTTCATAACTTGTATTTATGTGTAATATTTCTATAGATGATCTATTCCATGGCTCCAAACTAACCTGGCTGGCTCCTAAGTTTGATATGGATTTGTCATTCCTGCACTAAGATGAAGCAGATACTATGATATTTTCTAGAAATAACATATTGTAGTGTGGAGATGTCAACTTGAAGTAGAACCTCCATAAAATCATATTATTATTATTATTATTATTATTATTATTATTATTAATAATAATAATAGTTATAAAGTGCCAGCATTTTCTATTGTGCTATTTAGAAAGTGAAATAAAATGCAGAGGGTACAAGTAGCAAATCACAAACATATAAGACACATGGTAAGTAGAAAAACAAGTTCAGATAAAATACAAATGTGAGACGAATGGGTCAGAAGACAGATTGGTGTTGAGGTCCATATAACCTAATAGCCCATACCGCCAGGACCTTAGTGAATATAGCCCATACAGATAGGCCCTTGGCGAATATAGCCCATACAGCCAGGACCTTAGTGAATATAGCCCAAACAGCGAGGTCCTTAGTGGATATAGCCCATACAGTGAGGTCCTTAGTGAGTATAGCCCATACAGCTAAGATCTTAGTGAATATAGCCCATACAGCGAGGTCCTTAGTGAATATAGCCCATACAGATAGGACCTTAGTGAATGTAGCTCATACAGATAGAACCTTAGTGAATGTAGCCCATACAGATAGAACCTTAGTGAATGTAGCCCATACAGCTAGAACCTTAGTGAATGTAGCCCATACAGATAGGTCCTGAGTGAATATAGCCCATACAGATAGAACCTTAGTAAATATAGCCCATACAGCTAGGTCCTTAGTGAATATAGCCCATACAGCTAGGATCTTAGTGAATATAACCCATATATAGCCCATACAGATAGAACCTTAGTAAATAAAGCACATACAGATAGAACCTTAGTGAATGTAGCCCATACAGATAGAACCTTAGTGAATGTAGCTCATACAGATAGAACCTTAGTGAATGTAGCTCATACAGATAGAACCTTAGTGAATGTAGCCCATACAGATAGAACCTTAGTAAATAAAGCACATACAGATAGAACCTTAGTGAATGTAGCCCATACAGATAGAACCTTAGTGAATGTAGCCCATACAGATAGAACCATAGTGAATATAGCCCATACAGATAGAACCTTAGTGAATGTAGCCCATACAGCTAGAACCTTAGTGAATGTAGCTCATACAGATAGAACCTTAGTGAATGTAGCCCATACAGCTAGAACCTTAGTGAATGTAGCCCATACAGATAGAACCTTAGTGAATGTAGCCCATACAGATAGAACCTTAGTGAATGTAGCCCATACAGCTAGAACCTTAGTGAATGTAGCCCATACAGATAGAACCTTAGTGAATGTAGCCCATACAGATAGAACCTTAGTGAATGTAGCCCATACAGATAGAACCTTAGTGAATGTAGCCCATACAGATAGGACCTTAGTGAATGTAGCCCATACAGCTAGAACCTTAGTGAATGTAGCCCATCTCGTGCACTGCACCAAGCTAGAGTACAGTGCATTCGGAGGGTTAACTTGGCTGTGCTGCAGGGTCTGGTGATAGTGGAGACCCCAGGGCACATCTGGGCACCAGGCTGCCAAGCACGTCTGATTTACAGCCCCTTCACTTCCCCATAAAACAGAAGGGAAGGTGGCTGAGCGGCGGGCCCGACTGAAACCACATGGGAGAGCGAACAAAGGGACAGATCTCCCTGACACCTCCAGTGATTCATGGCCTGGGTTGGGGCTATAAACCTCTCCGGTCCCTGACATGTTGTATTTACAGCCTGGAGATACATGTGCACAGACTGACATACATGAGCAAGTCACCGCACACAGTACATGTATCACTCTCTATACACAGAGTGACATACATGAGCATGGCGTGTACTGTAACACAAGTCACTGCACACAGTACATGTATCTCTCTCTATACACAGAGTGACATACATGAGCATGGCGTGTACTGTAACACAAGTCACTGCACACAGTACATGTATAACTCTCTATACACAGAGTGACATACATGACGAGTACTGTAACACATGTCACCACACACAGCACATGTATAACTCTCTATACACAGAGTGACATACATGGGCATGGCGTGTACTGTAACACAAGTCACTGCACACAGTACATGTATAACTCTCTATACACAGAGTGACATACATGACGAGTACTGTAACACATGTCACCACACACAGCACATGTATAACTCTCTATACACAGAGTGACATACATGGGCATGGCGTGTACTGTAACACAAGTCACTGCACACAGTACATGTATCACTCTCTATACACAGAGTGACATACATGAGCATGGCGTGTACTGTAACACAAGTCACCACACACAGTACATGTATCACTCTCTATCCACAGAGTGACATACATGAGCATGGCGTGTACTGTAACACAAGTCACAGCACACAGTACATGTATCACTCTCTATACACAGAGTGACATACATGAGCATGGTGTGTACTGTAACACAAGTCACCACACACAGTACATGTATCACTCTCTATACACAGAGTGACATACATGACGAGTACTGTAACACATGTCACCACACACAGCACATGTATAACTCTCTATACACAGAGTGACATACATGACGAGTACTGTAACTCATGTCACCACACACAGCACATGTATAACTCTCTATACACAGAGTGACATACATGGGCATGGCGTGTACTGTAACACAAGTCACTGCACACAGTACATGTATCACTCTCTATACACAGAGTGACATACATGAGCATGGCGTGTTCTGTAACACAAGTCACTGCACACAGTACATGTATCACTCTCTATACACAGAGTGACATACATGAGCATGGCGTGTACTGTAACACAAGTCACTGCACACAGTACATGTATCACTCTCTATACACAGAGTGACATACATGAGCATGGCGTGTACTGTAACACAAGTCACTGCACACAGTACATGTATCACTCTCTATACACAGAGTGACATACATGAGCATGGCGTGTTCTGTAACACAAGTCACTGCACACAGTACATGTATCACTCTCTATACACAGAGTGACATACATGAGCATGGCGTGTACTGTAACACAAGTCACTGCACACAGTACATGTATCACTCTCTATACACAGAGTGACATACATGACGAGTACTGTAACACATGTCACCACACACAGCACATGTATAACTCTCTATACACAGAGTGACATACATGGGCATGGCGTGTACTGTAACACAAGTCACCACACACAGTACATGTATCACTCTCTATACACAGAGTGACATGCATGACGAGTACTGTAACACATGTCACCACACACAGCACATGTATAACTCTCTATACACAGAGTGACATACATGGGCATGACGTGTACTGTAACACAAGTCACTGCACACAGTACATGTATCACTCTCTATACACAGAGTGACATACATGGGCATGACGTGTACTGTAACACAAGTCACCACACACAGTACATGTATAACTCTCTATACACAGAGTGACATACATGAGCATGGCGTGTACTGTAACACAAGTCATCGCACACAGTACATGTATCACTCTCTATACACAGAGTGACATACATGACGAGTACTGTAACACATGTCACCACACACAGCACATGTATAACTCTCTATACACAGAGTGACATACATGAGCATTGCGTGTACTGTAACAGGTATGTGTCTAGTTCTGTTACTCATGAAGTTTAAACAGGTTTTACTTAATAGTTTTTTCATATATAAATAACTTTTGTAATGTTTAAAACGTGTTTGTTTAAATGCTTTAAATATCCAGCTGTGTCCCATTTCCTTTTAACACCAGTATAACAAGTATAGTTATGCAAAAAACAAACACAATGGCCACAGTGGTCCTTTAACCAGCACCTGAATCTCCTGTGCAGGTTATAATTTGAAGGGTTAAAGATCACATACTCATATACTCTGAGACCTTATCTTGCAAATTGTGATAAAGCGCCAGAGCCGGCGCCCCTCCCCAGGAACTCGTGGTCACCTCAGATTATCAGCCCTGGGCCATATAACTAGAGCATAAACAAACTACTCAGTGATAAAAATGCCTGCGCTGGGGGCCATAAAGTTATTAGTAGATGAATAAAAAAAACACACAGCTACCGATTTGAAAAGTCCCGAGGGGTGGGGCGTCCTCTGTAACCGGACAGGCAGCTCGCGGGGTCCCTCAGGCCTCCTCCCAAATGGGGGTAAACTCGGTAAAAAAACTAATTTCCTGAAATGTCTATGTGCGAAACAGATCAGAAGTACTCAGTAAGCAGCCCTTCCACTGCCTCTAAGGATTATGGGTAGTGATATGCAAATGAGTGAACAAAATAAGAAATAATACAGTGGACCCTTGGTACTCATTGTTAATTGGTTCCAGGTAGGCACGACAAGTGGAGAAAACGATGAGAACCAAACCCCCATAAGGAGTAATGTAAATTGTTTTTTCAAAGCGCAACAAGTACCAAGGTTTTTTTGCTCATCCAGACTCATCGAATACCAAAATCGACGAATGTGGAGGTAGTCGAGTAACAAGGGTCCACTGTATTCTTATTTTATTCTTAAATGCACATGGAATCTACCATTTTGATTTCTGCTAGTCAACTTCCTGAGGTGGTAGAGACTCTGAAGCTTCTGTTTCAATAAGAAAGTGGCAGCTACATCTGCAAGAGCTTTTAAAGGGACTAAAGGAAAACATCATTAGCCTACAAGGATACACAGTAGCAGACAGACGCAGTTGAGAAAACAAAAGAGACCCTGCAGTAAACAATAATGCCATATAAAGATTAAAATTACAAAGAATGCGTTTATTTATTTTTATTTATATTTATTTATGCATTGTTTGTTTGCATGCTTCTTTAGGTAGATAGAATTGGTAGAACGAATGAGCATTTAGTATTAAAAAAATGTAAATACCTTTACAGCTCAACATTTTACATAAGACTTATTTATTATTTCTATTATACGTTGATATATAATATTTCTGTTGATATGTCTCTGCTCACAAGGTACCAGACCTCTTATTCCGATACTTTATGACTTCCTAAATTTAAAAGGTTAATCTATGAGTGTAGTCTGGATGCGTAAATGCAATTAACACTTGTTATTTAATTAATAATTGTGATTTAAGTGCCCGGCAAGTACTCAGAGGAAGTTCTGTAGCAGAAAACAGCCAAGAGATAAAACACAAAGGAAAATGTGGCTAAAAATAAGAATATGCCGGACAGGGGTGAGCATATGGGGAACCAATGAAACACCAAGGTTTGTTATTGTTGTTGTTCTGTCCTTCAGTCATGTCCGACTACTGGTGATCTTATGGACAGAGCACGCCAGACACACCTCTCTGTGTTTCTGTCTGTGCTTATCCATATGTTTTTTATGGCAAAATGGATTGCCAGTTCTTTCTCCAGTGAACCTCTCTGCCCTTTCACCAAGACTAGGTAGATAGAATGGGCCAAATAGATGGGCATGCTGGATTTTAACTGCACCTTCTATGCTTAAATCCCTATAACCATCTCATATCCATAATATTTGGTGTCCGGCGTGATGACACCCGCTTAGGAAGCTGTTCAGGAATCACAGGAAACAGGCACTGCCAGAAGTTTACATGACAATTACATTCATTTACAAAGCACAGAAACACATTTCAAAGGAATAGAAGCTACAAATTGTTTGTTTGTACACAACGTGTCCCTAATTACCGGGGGTATCTTGTACTAGCTTTATCACTTCATCCCTCTCACAGGCAGAGGAGTCAGCAATGAAAATAGAAACTAGTTTCTAAAACTAATGTTATGCCTCTGCAGGTTAGGGGTTAGAGTTTATGGTTAGGGTTTATGGTTAGGGGTTAGAGTTAACTGTTAGGGTTTATGGTTAGATGTTAGAGTTTATGGTTAGGGGTTAGAGTTTAGGGTTAGGGTTTATGGTTAGGGGTTAGAGTTTAGGGTTTATGGTTATGGGTTAGAGTTTAGGGTTTATGGTTAGGGGTTAGAGTTTAGGTTTAGGGTTTATGGTTAGAGTTTAGGGTTAGGGTTTATGGTTAGGGGTTAGAGTTAAGGGTTAGGTTTTATGGTTAGGGGTTAAAGTTTATGGTTAGGGGTTAGAGTTTAGGGTTTATGGTTAGGGGTTAGAGTTTAGGGTTAGGGTTTAGGATTTATGATTAGGGGCTAGAGTTTAGGGTTAGGGTTTATGGTTAGGGGTTAGAGTTTATGGTTAGAGTTTATGGTTAGGGTTTAGTGTTTAAGGTTAGGGTTTATGGTTAGGGGGTAGAGTTTAGGGTTAGGGTTTATGGTGAGGGGTTAGAGTTTATGGTTAGAGTTTATGGTTAGGGTTTAGTGTTTAAGGTTAGGGTTTATGGTTAGGGGGTAGAGTTTAGGGTTAGGGTTTATGGTGAGGGGTTAGGGTTGGAATTTAAGCTTAGGTTTTAAGGTTAAGATTTAGGGCTAGGGTTTAGGATGAGGGATTATGGTTAGGGTAGATAACAGGTTCTACATACTAAAAAAGTGATGTGCAGTGGTGATCAGGTAGCTCCCCGGCATGTGGTGGGCAGATAACAGGAACTATCTCAAAAAGTGATGTTGTTTTGTTCTGCTATTTTTAATACCAAGCACCGCTAGAGACATGTAATAATCTCATTAGAAGAGCTGCTTAATAACTTCATACTTTACTATCTCACTCATACTACAAATGATATTAAATTAACCATTTATTAACCTGATCATTTGCAAGCCTTCCAGCAGTGAGAGGGTTATAAGAGATCCCGCTCTGGGTTAATCAAAGCGACTGATAAGCCAAGTTTCAGACGCCAAACGCAACCGAAATCCCTCGCTATCCTCCTTTATTTTCTGCAGATGCCATAAAAAAAGCGAAAAATCAACAACTAAATGATCTTGTTTATGGCGACTAAATCAGTTGCATGAGCTTAATGTAGAGGACTAATGAATTTATGGCCTGGGATGGAATTTGACAGGAGTTGTAAAAAAGTAATTAACTTTTTAGTTGTGTATTTTTACACGTCATCCTCGGAGCTGCCCCCCAATCACACCCCCACCCCCCACGCTGGGAGCAACGTCCGAGTATTGGGGGATATAAAAGTGATCAATTTCCTTTTAATAATCTCAGTGAGAGATTGTGGAATAACTGTATGAACTCAGCCTTGTGTCAGTAAACGTGGGATAGGCTGGCGATTATTATAGGGTGGAGCTGGGGGTGCTGAGAAAGCTGATTAACAAGCAGCTGGAGAAAGAAAATGTAACACCACAATTAAGGGTCATTGCCTACAAACGTGATATTTTTTAAGGCTGATTATTTGTAATTTCTAAGAACATATTGTGCATTAAGTTTAGATAATCAAAAGGTAATATATTAAAAGCAGGGGACCTTTCCTGTTATGTGACTGCCATGTTTACCCGCCGCTGCACAGCGCAACACCTGACTGCCATGAAGAACCTGTGCTGCACACACTACTGTTAGTAGGAGAGGGGTGTTATCTGTCTGCAGCTAGTCATTTTAAGGTTAGGGGTTAGGATAAGCTTTTTGGTTAAGTGTCAGGTTTAGGGTTCAGGTTTGGGGTTAGGCATTAACGTAAGGCTTTCGGGTTAGACTTAAGGGTTAGGTGTTAGGCTTCAGGGTTATGGTTAGGGTTAGGCTTTTGAGTTAGGTGTTAGGGTTATGTGTTATGGTTAGGCTGCAGGGATAAGGTTAGGGTTAGGCTTTAGGCTTAAGCTTCAGGGTTATGGTTAGGATTAGGCTTTCTAGTAAGGGGTTAGGGTTAGGTGTTAAGCTTAGGCTGCAGGGATAAGGTTAGGGTTAGGCTTAAGCTTCAGGGTTAGGGTTAAGCTTTAAGGTTAGGCTTCAGGGTTAGAATTAGGCTTTAGGGTTAGAAATGCAAAGATATTGTGGTGGGTCAGATCACAGTCTTCACATAGTAACATTATAAAGCGGCACACAACTGGAGTGTCATGCTGTAGAGTGGAAGGCTGTTGTACAGATGTGTATATACTATGTTGCAGATAACAGTATATATAACAAACCATTTGTCTACCAGATTAGAGTGCAAGCTCTTGTGACATCAATACTAAACAGTAACAAGTACTATAATCAATTATTTTGCAAAGTGATTGAAGTTTAACAAATTAACCTTATATGGTAACGGGCTTTGTCCAGTTTTGATGACCCCACATTCCTTACTATATAAAACACTACCCCCGGTGCTGTGAGGTTATTCATCGTGCCCACTCCCCAATACATCATCACTGCCTTTCACCTGCTAATTTTAGTTTCTCTGTTACTGAATGGTGGCTTTGGAGGATGTAGGACTTTCATCCTACCAGCCCTGACCATCGCGGCGCACAAACCACCTTCCTGTGCAGGAAAGCCGTTGAAAGCCTCAAAACCCCACAGTCTGCCCCCACATCCAAAGGAAGGGCTGCCCACCATGGCAGTAAATATACCCAGATGTCACAACTGTCAGATCCACAACACCAACTGGTCCCCACTGGGGACCTCCGACCTATGTAACTAACTTGGCATGTTTGTGTGGCATATCACCCAACACTGTGTGAGATAAATAATCAGATGAGATAACGTCATAAGGACACAGGGGGGATGATTTTATACATTTTTATACGTACAATATCCAGCTTCCAAACACAATTATTATCACTTTCACTCAATTTGTTCAATGACAATCCTTTATAATTATATTTATTTGTATGAGTAAATACATGTAACAGGAACCTCTGCTGTGTCCCTTTAAATTGCTTATGGAAAAGACAAGTCACTTCTCCCACACTAAGATTACCAAAGAATTGCAAGTAACAGGACTAAGAAGCTGATATCGACCATTGTAACTAACTACAGCAAACATTTAAAACTCTTATGTTGTTTTTTAGCATCAATAATTAATTTGTCTACATAATTCAGAACTTGTTTAGTATCACTACACCAGATACTGGCTACAAACTGGTATATATTTTTTAAGATGGAAAAACAATGCGTTCTTTGTTTTATTTTTTTGGTATACGCATAATGTTAGGCTGTGCCGCGGATCCTGTCCTGCAAATAAGCTCTCAGGGCTAATTCCATGCTTCATCCCGCAGGTTCAGACGGCTGAGTATCCCCCTCCTGAGGAGGTGATTTTCCAGCCGGGCTGCTAGATATAAATATGAGGTCACACTGCGCTGATGTGTGATGATAACACATTACGGCTTTTGATGTATGAGTCTATCAGCATCTTTGTCCACAGCCTGTTTTGTGGCTGCTTGAACAAGCAATTACAAATTATAGGCTGTGATGGCCATAAGTCACCGCTCTGCATTTGGCAATCGAGTCTTTATCCTGCGAGCTGGAGAGCATCGGCCATTACACCGCGGGGGGCAGGGGCTTTAATGGACCACTGTGGTCAACATTTTTGAATAACTAAATTGTATAAGATTTTAAACGTTTTTAGAAAACAAAAATATATAAACAAACACTGCCTTTAGCTTTCTAACTTTTATATGCAAATAATGGTATTCTTCACCTCTATAAATCCCAACTAAAATTCTGCAAACTGATATAGTGTCACTGATATATAGATTTATACATATACAGTGGTTCCTCAGCACTCGTCTACCTCGAAACACATAAAATTTGGTATTCAGCACATTTTGGTACTTGTTGCGCTTGTATGAGTCAATTTACATTACTCCTTAGGGGAACTTGGTACTTGTCCTTTTTGGCCACTCTCCGTGCCTTCTGGAACCAATTAGCGACCAAGGGTCCACTGTATATGTATGTGTGTATATATATATATATATATATATATATATATATGCAACAAGTAATACCTTTGCATGTCTAAATTATTTATATATATATATATATATATATATATATATATATATAAAACGATAAGTTATATATATATATATATATATATATAAGATATATTATATTGTTACCTTAACGATATTAAACCTTTTATGTATGTGCGACTATTTTTTAGAGACGTGAAGCAAATCTTGCAAAGAATTAACTAAAATTGTGCCAAGTCATGAATCCTACAATAAACGTGAGCTCAGTGCTACACGTATGTGGCGGGCTCCGTGTGATCTTTTCAGTGTATGATGTAGACGCCCGTGGTGCTAATTATAGGAACTTACCTGCTAATCAATAGTGTGACAGCAGTAGGAGCTAATAAGGCAGCACAGAGGTGAGGTGGGGGGGTACATTTCATGGCTACTAATAAAGAATAATGACTGAGGATATAGGGCTGTTTGACTCAGTGGGCATAAGAGCTTGCACTCTTATATCGTCAGTACTTGTTAAACTATGACTTCCTGATTATAGAAGATTTTTATTACATTTTCTGCAGAAACAAATACTTCTATAATCCAGAATTGTGCAAGGACATGGCTGGCACTTGTTGGATACAGTGGGAAGTTATAAGGAGATGCAGAAGGAGTCGTTCGTCCCTGGGAAGGTCTTCCAGCTGAGTTAGTAAAATAGAGTGCAATCCAGTGCCTGCTCCCTATTAACCCCGGCAGTGACCGTGTGGCATAAATTTGGCGCAACATTAGAATTTGTGTTGGCAAAAACATATAAATAAAAGAGGGCCAGTGATCTACATAAAAAAATCAGATAAAACTCAGATAAAAAGAGATAGGTTGGAAAGAAGAAAGGGAGAGAGAGATAGAGAGTGAGGGGGAGAAAGAGAGCAAGAGAGTGGGGGTAGGAGAGGGAGAGAGAGAGAGTGAGAGGGGGAGAAAGAGAGCAAGAGAGTGGGGGTAGGAGAGGGAGTGTGAGGGGAGAAAGAGAGGAAGAGAGAGAGTGAGGGAGTGAGGGGGAGAAAGAGGGGAAGAGAGTGGGGGTCGGAGATGGAGAGAGGAGAATGGGAGAGAGAGATAGAGAGTGAGGGGGAGAAAGAGAGCAAGAGAGTGGAGGTAGGAGAGGGAGAGAGAGAGAGTGAGAGGGGGAGAAAGAGAGCAAGAGAGTGGGGGTAGGAGAGGGAGTGTGAGGGGAGAAAGAGAGGAAGAGAGAGAGAGTGAGGGAGTGAGGGGGAGAAAGAGGGGAAGAGAGTGGGGGTAGGAGAGGGAGAGATAGAGTGTGAGAGGGGGAGATATAGAGGGGGAGGGAGATAGACGGAGTGTGAGGGGAGAGAGAGTAGAGAGGGAGAGAGGAGAATGGGAGAAAGAGATAGAGAGTAAGGGAGTGAGGGGGATAAAGAGAGGAAGAGAGTGGGGGTAGGAGTGAGAGAGATAGATATAGAGGGGGAGGGGGAGAGATGGAGTGTGAGGGGAGAGAGAGTAGAGAGGGAGAGAGGAGAATGGGAGAAAGAGAGAGAGAGGTAGAGAGAGACAGAGAGAGAGAAAGGATGGACAGCAAGAGAGAGATAAAGGGGGAGAGAGAGAGAGGGAAAAGCAGAGATGGTGGAGAGAGAAAACAAGAGAGAGAGAGAGAAGGAGAGGGGTGGAGGAGAGAGAGATAAAGAGAGAGAGGGAGGAAGAGTGAAAGAGAGAGGGTTAAAGAGGGAGAGAGCAAGAGAGAAGTAGTAGAGAGAGACACACAGAGAGACGGAGAGATGGAGGAGAGATGGAGATGGAGGAGAGAGGGAGAGGGAGAACGATAAGGAGACAGACAGAGAGGAGAGATAGAGAGCGAGAGAGAGGAATAGATAGAAAGAGAGAGAAAGAGAGAGGAGAGCAAGAGAAAGAGAGAGAGGAGGGAGCAAGAGAAGTAGTAGAGAGAGAGGAAAAGGTGGAGATGGAGGAGAGAGAGAGGGAGAAAGATAAGGAGAGAGAGTGAGAGAAAGAGGGACAGAGGATGCCAGAGAGAGAAAGAGAGAGAGATAAAAAGTAAGTAATACAATGTAACTAAACATTTTAGATAACGGTTACATATTAGCTCTGGGTGCTCACTTCACACTAGGATAATACCGGTATTTCATCCTAATATTGATATTATTATAATTTACAAATGATTTTCTCCTCCTTGAGCTATAGCAGGTGAGCGCGCGCAGTGATTGATGATCCCAAATATCTACAGAGGATATTACATTGTAATCCCGGCTCTTGGAGTGGCAGGGCTCGGAGTGGAGGTACGTGAGCCGGGAGGGCAGGGAGGGGTGGGGCAGCCTCAGACCCTCCTGGGCTGTTCCTCAGACGCAGACTAATGAATCCTGATGGGAGAGGTGACCTTTTCCAAATGTCACATGTCATTGGATTTTATATCACACCAGGACAATATGCCAATGGGTATAAAAATCGTTTTTCCAATAGAGTTATGTGTGTGCGGCGTGGGGAAAAATAATAATTAAGAACAGGAATTAGCCGCCCTGGACAGTCAGTGCAAACCCGTCTGAGCCCGCCGGTGCAGTTTGTGTTAACCCATCGCTATCTGCTAGTACATTAGTTATTTAAAGAGCCAGTGATGTCACTACTATTCTACATGATCTTTTTCTAAACTTGATAATGTACAAAAGGTTTTGAAAAAGCAAAAAAAAAAATAATAATAAACACAACCTTTAGATTTTATACTTGTATAATACTGCATAATTCCATTTTATCTTCTTAGCTGATCATGTCTGCTACTTTTTAATAAGGGTTAATGAGCTTTCCATTAACCATAATGAAAGCACTGCCAGTCGTACCTGCCTTATTCCCACTGTGCAGGTAGAAACTTGGGGCCATATTCTATTAACTACTTGCAAATGCCTTGAACTCGTAAATGTATAAATGTACGAATTGGGAAATAGAATAGGGCCCTTGATCTGGATTCAAAGTCTCCACCCACCTCATGAAGTTAATCAGCAGAAACTATATCTGTTGCAACATTGGTGCATAGAAAAGTTAATAAGTTAGCAGCTGTATTATTTTCTTTCATAATAAAAACATTTTGTCTGTTTTGAAGTTTAGATCTTCAAAAGATCATATTTTAAATATATAATTGCATTGACACTCTAAATGTTATTTTACTTATATTTATATATATATTTGCATGTCCCTGCCAAGGTTCCCAGAGTGCAGTGTAATAACTGTATTTCTCGAAATTCTGGCCATGAAACAAGTATTTTTTAACTTGTTTTAGACATTCAAATGTGAACACAAATGTACTATGTATATTATTTTGCCCAAAATCACGTCTAATTTTTAAGTAGAATGTATTATAACAATGATAACATTAATTATCTGCCTCCTCCTCTGCAGTGACTACTGTAGACAAAACGGTACTGATCAGAAACCTAAAAGGGGTGGAGAGGAGCACATCTGCTGGGAACTACCTTGGGGATGCTGTGCTATCAATCACAGCCTTCCCCCATAGAGCCTCACACAGCGCAAGACTGTGCTAATTACTCATTTAAGAGCCAATGGGCAGGATATACTTGTATGTAAACAAAGATTTAAAAGGTTAGATTTTTTTGTTTGTTATTACAGTAATTAAAAAAATATAGATCATTTTAACATAAAATTGTGTGCTCTTTCACACCATGAAGAGCACTTACAATGAGTTCAAATATAACTTTAAAATCTACATTGAATTTATTTTCTTCCAATATTTATTTTATTTCTACTCAATATCTAACTAAAGCTGAATAATTTGACCACTACAGTGGCCCTTTAACTCTTCATTGTCCTTGTACTTTCACAGAGCCCAGTTATTTCCCTCGCCTAGCCTGGGGGGTGTAAGGGTTGAGGTCTGGTGTAAGTCGCCAAAGATTCCTCGCATTGTCTTTTACACGATCTGAACATCCGTTTCTGCCGCCTGCAACAGCTCAATTAGTAAAGTGAATATATTATATAAAGTCTAAAAGATTAAACCATCATAGTCAGCCCATAATTTCACGAAGGAAGTCAGAGGAGCGGTTCCCTCTTATTAACTCTATAACAAATGTGATGAATATGTTCAAACAGAATGTTAATGCAATGTTACGTGTAATTTTCCCATGCGACTCTCTGCTGAAATATTTCTTTATTAATAGTAATTGAGGATATAAATTATGAATGGAGAGATTTTCTCCTCTCAGAAGGAGACTCATCATAATGACAATAAGTCTTCATAATCTTTCTTTTTTTTCGGAGAGGGAAGCGTTTGGGGGTCACGGAGGCATTGAGGGAGGTGTGAAACGAGGAGAGAAGGGTAAATTACCTTGCGCAGGGGAAAAAAGATCAATTGTTATATTTATTAGCACGCTAGGAAATTACCCTACAGCTGCAGCCAACACCATCACTGCCACAGAGGTCAGCAATATATTGGGCCTGATCTACTAAAGAATGATGTGTTAGAAAACCTTTGGAAAAGCACTTTATTCCTATTTGAATCAGGTGGCGTATGTACTAATATGACATTTCCCGTCGCCCTTTAGTATATTTGGCACAATCATTTTATGACATCCAAAATGTTGCTAGATCTCATTTTGTTTCCAATTATTTCCGCTTTTACAAAACATACAAGCATATACAACCTCACTGAGTCTTCATAAGATTAAGAAAAAAGTACAAGCACTGCAAAACAGGACTGAAAATGTTACAAAGGTTGTGAAATAATGATAACCGGTGATTAATATACTTGAATGTATTGCACATACAGAATAAATAACGCAAAATAGCTTGATATAGCAGTATATAGTGTAACAACGAGTCCCGCAATTCCAAGCATAGGTCAGGATATATCCAATCCACAGCAGGGAAATCATGACATCCTAGCCTGTATGGCACTCATGGACAGGCATCGCTACCTATGTAGTATATAGTGATAACTTATTTATTGAACTAATGCACAATGTGTTAGATTTGGAATTATTTGTGGAGGCCATGTATATATGTGTGTATGTATATATATATATTTTTATTTTATTTATTTATATATATATATATATATATATATATATATATATATACATATATTAGTATATATAAATATGTACATATATAAATATAAATATATATATATATATGTATATATATATATATATATATATATATATATATATATATATATATATATAAATATATACATATATAAAAACACTAGAAATCACACAGTTAAATTATATCTATTGATTCCTTCTAATCACCAAATGAATTACATATATGTAAACACAATTTCATATCCCATCTGTTCTGCTCTTCAACAACATTCAGTAAAGTGTGATTATTGATCAGGGAAGGGCCTTTTAAGATACTGCCAGGAAGTATGTGAAATTTCCCAGATGATTTAAAATATAAGTCACAGATGCAGAAGAGAGAGGCAGGTGTTATAGCAACATCTAGAAAAAAAAGAGTATATCAGTAATAGTTATTAAATGAACATAACTTAGCATTCATAAGAGATAATAGAGCAGGTTTCAAAGACTTATTGACCATCATTATGTGTCCAAACGTAAACAGAAAAAGAAATGGAGGAAGATGAGGATAAAACCTGGACTAGAGGTCATCCAGAGCAACCCCTCTGGTCATCTGCTCCATCTCTGGCCAATCACTGTCCAATTAACTTAAATTTATGGGAAAACTAGGAGCAAAATTAGTTCCTAGCCCTGTGGTCATGATGCTGATAAGTAGATGGATTAGGAGATTGGGTCCTTTTTATTTATCTTCTTAATAAGTTAAATGGATAACAGCTGGACAGGCAATTAGTCAACAGGTATACGGGACATAAACATGGCAGCCATATCCTTCTGCATGAGGATGGTATAATGTTCACATTCACAATGGTACGGCCTACATGTTTTGATGTCTTCTCTTTATGAAATCATACTGTGATGAGCTTATTGTAGGTAATGGTAGATATATTTATAGTGGAACCTCATCAATATGTTCCCAATGGAACGACGAATATCACATTATCATTGAATGAATTGTTATTTTGATTACCATGTTTTGGGTGACTTTTTTTTACTTGGATTTTTGGACAAATATGGGGGCATGATCAATATAGAGGTTTCACTGTATATATACTGGTACACTAATACCAAGTGTGACAATTAAACCATTAAAAATAGGTTGCCACAAATGGTCCACATCATGAGATGTCAAAATAATATATTTATGGCTATGTCTTGAAATCTAATTCTGCTATCAACTGAAGTATAAAAATAATTTACAACTTCATGCACACGCCACAAGGACGGAATGGACATTTCACAGATTCTAAGACAGAAGGGTGCGCACAAGCTCAAGATACTGTATTCCGGGACATTCTCTCCCAGCTGGAAGATGTACTAAAGAGGCTGTCAACCTTACGCTCACCTCATTGCAGAAGTGGCTAATTCATTTAGGGTGAGGGCATTAGCCTCTTGAAGAATCGTCCGACAGAAGCGCTTGAGGGCTGACACATTATTAAGCGCTCTTCTGGTGCTGAGGCTGTGAGATTAGGCAGCATTAATTGGTTTAGCATCGCACTCACCCCCAGTTCCTATTCAGTCACTGTGTCTTAACTGGGTTACCCCACTCACAAAGAGTCTGACCCTTTAATATTGCTTCACTGATAATTCACCTCCACGGAAACTTTGACTTTTTGACCTTGGTGGTCCATCCCTGTCGTACAACACAATTCTTTTATACTGATGCACTAGTGTATTTGTAGGGAATCCTAGCGCAAAGTAACCTTGTTCTCTGCCATCTTGCATCTGTCACCATCCAGTCTCCCACCTCTTACTTTCTTGGTTGGAGGCTCTTCGGAGCAAGGACATCGACTCTTGCCTCAAGCTGTCTGCTGAACCATTTGTATCGTTTTTTATTGTGTTTCTGCTTATTTTAGAATTTGTATATGGCTTTGTATTTTGGTAATGGTGCCAACAGTACGTTGTTTTACTTATATCACGCTACAGAAAATGTGGGTTCTTTATAAATAAACAAATTGTATTGGAAAATATATTTATAATTGGGATTTTATGTGCCTATAGAAAGACTTTGCAGGGTCATCTGCTGAGTCCACTAGAAGGAGCATGGGATAAAGGGTTAGCTAATAATATTCATTTTAGTAAAACTTCCTCCTCTTAGATGTTCAGGCATATTTCTTAAGTAAATTTATGTAAAATGAGAGATTAGAGAGATGTAGGTATCAAGGATGGATATTACACCGTATGAAAGGTTTCAAGGCACTTGTCAAACATAATATATTCTGTTCTCTTGGTTATTATAAAACCAATTCCAAACTCCTCCCTGAAACTGAAGAAGTCTTGTGCAAAAAAATGGCGTTTAGTTAAAAACGATAAAATATTGGAAGGATTTAAATGTGATTATTCAGTGATTTACAAAACTAAGGAGGACACAGGAAAGTCTCGCTCTCTGCTGTGAAGGCACCATGCAGCGCTATGCAAGTCACTGTATACAATTAAAGAGTATAAATATATTTTTATTATTGGTGCTATCTAGTTAAATAAATCTTTAAGGCAGAAGGACTGGAATCACTGCTTAAGGTATTAGATAAGGACATCTCTGAGTGATCAGGGCATCTCAGTCTGTGAGTGTACACTCCAGGGTTCAGGATGTGAGAATCCACTGCAGAATTAAGATGCTGAGAGTCCATTGCTATGGTTCAGATTGGCTGCTGTATGGCTCAAGCTCTGAGTGACAGCTATACGGCTCAGGCTCTGACCGACCACTGCATGGCACAGACTCTAACTGACCGCTGCATGGCCCAAACTCTGACTGACCGCTGCATGACTCAGACTCTGACTGACCACTTAATGAATCAGGCTCTGACTGACCGCTGCATGGTTTAGACTCTGACTGACCGCTGCATGACTCAAGACTCTGATTGACCGCTGCATGGCTCAGGCTCTGACTGACCATTGCATGACACAGACTATAACTGATCGCTGAATGGCACAGACTCTGACTGACCACTGCATTGCTCAGTCTCTGACTGACCACTGCATGACTCAGACACTAACTGACCGCTGCATGGCACAGACTCTGACTGACCACTGCATGGCATAGATTCTGACTGACCACTGCATGGCTCATATGCTGACTGACCGCTGATTGGCTCATACGCTGACTGACCGCTGCATGGCACAGACTCTGACTGACTACTGTATGGCTTATACTGATTGACCACTGCATGGCTCAGGCTCTGACTGACCACTGTATGGCTCTGGCTCTGACTGACCACTGAATGGCTTGGGCTCTGACTGACCCCTACATGGCTTGGGGTCTGAGTAGCCTCTAGTGATGATTTGCCTCTTTAGGTAATGAATTTTTTAGCACGACTGTCTTCTGTTCTGCAGAATTGCTGATCTGATGCTGATGCAAATACACAGCGGAGAGGATGTAAAGCACGATAAAGACCAGAGCCAGGGTCATGAATATCTCACGAGAGCTCGCCATTAACCCTTCCCTTGCCAGTGGGCCAACAATAACTAAATGACTCATTTTCAACAACTTCACTTTCTTGAATCTATATATGTAAGTTTCTCTGTATGCTTTAAATTGTATTCTTTTACCACCTGTCACGTCTCTGCTTTCTTTCCTTTTCCAATCCCTCATTTGATTCTCTCCCCCATATCTTTTTCATGTGTTCTCCTCCCTAGACCCCTCATTTCTCTCCCCCCTCCCATACACTATCTTCTCTTCCTCCAGGGGGGAGCCTGCTACTGACAGTCACGGTGGACTCAGTTCCTTGCAGACCCCTCGGTCAGACAAGATTTAAGACCTCCCCATATCTCTGGCTGTAAATGGCCTCATAAAACTGACAGAAAGACGCACATAGGGATCCTGTTAAATTTTTATTACTAATCACTTTCAAGCTGGTCAGTCTATTTAACCCGAGCTTGCTCCTGGTGGAGGCGGCTACAGAATACTAGAGAAATCTGTCTGCCTTGCTTTGCGCTGTGATGTGTCTCAATTCCTAGGTCTAGCTTAATTAAAATATTGCTGATCTTTATTTCACTTCATTTCTAATTCCAAGACTCCCTTCCCCTTGACAAGACTGAAAACCAAACAAACAGGGAGATAAAACACAACTACCAGTTATTATATCAAAGGCTTTGGAAATGTTCTTATTATTTAGTCTAGTTCTTCAAAAGAGAATACAGTGACTATAAAACAAAGTGTACCTTTAAAATTTAAATCCAACCCTTAGGTAGTCATCTAGATTAGGGTAAACAAAAAAGACAGTTTTCAGGAGGAAATAAATTCCATCCTAACCCCAAGATAAAAGA